>JAODUE010014548.1:0-26023 GCA_027564755.1 Amblyopsis hoosieri
GCATAACACTCAAATCTGCTGTGAGGGAACACTAGAAGCAGAGCACTGTATATTTAAAAAAAAAGTATATTAATAAATAAATAAATGCACATTTAAAAGGTTAATAGTAAAAATATATGAAGGTTAAAAGAAACTAATAAATAAAATACAATTAGTACAGTCCATACAGTTCAGTTAAAAGCCTGGTTTAAACATGTCCACATTTCCAGCTGTCCTCAGGAAGAGTCTTCCATAGACGCGGACCATAATATTGAAAGGAAGCTCCGCCATGAGTTTTAGTTGAGGCTTTGGGGATAATTAAAAAGCCTCTCACTGTGGCGTGCCTCTCTGCTGTGTGGAAGGTGCCGATGGAGTACAACCACCTGCAGGAGATCTCCATCATGGGCCTGAGGAACCGTCTGCTGCTCCTCCACCACATCTCGGAGCTCTTCTGCCCCTGCATCCCCATGTTTGACCTGGAGGGTCGCCTGGGCCAGACTGGTCACGGCCCCTCTGTGGGCTTCGACACGCTCAGAGGCATCCTCATCTCCCAGGGCAAGGTAAGGGTCCACACTAGTGGACGGCTGGGAAGGAAGCCCTTCTGTAAAACTGCAAATGCTTTGGCTGTCCTATGAAGGTATTCCATCTCTATAAATACAGCCTCAAGGCCATTTTCTTTATATAGCCCTTAATCACATAACAGTCTCAGGCTGCACGAGCCCAGATGTTACATTATCCGTAATCTGCAAGGACAAGCATCCTTTAAATGGACTGCATTTATAAAACCTTGGGAATGGACCACAGAGGGAGGAATCCACTCTTCCAGAATGGTTATGATGCAATAGGTGTTGATAGCGCAACAAGAATTTGAAATGATATATTGAAAGATGCATCACATTGTGTATTAAATGGGAACAAACACATTCTATGAACAAAGCTTTGTAATAATCACTCAAATGTGATATTTAGAGATAAACATTTCACAGTATTTTTTTACCTTAGCTATTAACGCTCAGCCGTACAGAGCTGTTAATCAAAGGTTCCAAAACGTGTGGACGTAAATAATAAGTGTCCTCCACCTCATGAATTGTTGCCAGCTTCTCTTTAACGGCAGCCAAATGTTTCTAGCTGGGTAGGTGAGACGGGAAGACAACAGAACTGTGGTTTATTGTACCTCCATGCTCACCCCTAGGAGAAGGAGAGCATTATAAAAACGTTTCTTCTTTCAATCTCGGGACTGTGGCGTAATGAGCGTCTTTCCACGCGCAACGGTGTTTTGCCGAATATTACCGGAGGGAACGAAGCAATTTGCAATCGTTTCTCATCCAGCGGGCCGTCTTTTCTTCATCTCCTCACAGGAAGCAGCCTTCCGCAAAGTGGTTCAAGCCACAATGGTGAGAGACCGGCAGCACGGCCCCGTCGTGGAGCTCAACAGGATCCAGGTATTTGTCGGAAGCGCTTGATGGCACCCACCCGCTGCACTAATTTCCCCCTTGTTAAACATTTGACATACAGTAAGCTTTTTTTAGTAAACCCTGTGGTCTTCTTCCCCTTTCCACTCTCTCACATATTGGGGGAGGAGGGGCTGCCTTCCAGACCAGGGTTTGGCCCTGGTATTACATGTGACTTGTTTCACATGTAATATCACAAGAGATGCGTGTGTGATTGTGTTAACCATGCTCCAGTTTGGTATGAGCTGTGAAGCCTTTGATGCCATGTAGAGGTGGCCTGGTTTGGGCCACTTCACCCCAGAGAGACACCCCCCTCCCCCCCTCCCCCAGCCCCCATGCACTAAGATGTCACATCCAGGAGTTCATGCCACCGTATCAGTGCTGCCTCTTAAGTCTAACAGAGTGTTAGTAAGTGGAGGTTAGAGAGGAACACTATACCCTTTATTCCTCCCTCGTCTCGCAGGTGAAGCGCTCCCGCAGCAAAGGGGGCCTGGCGGGTCCCGACGGGACCAAGTCCGTGTTCGGTCAGATGTGTGCCAAGATGAGCTCGTTCAGCCCGGACAGCCTCCTGCTCCCCCATCGCGTCTGGAAAGTCAAATTTGTCGGTAGGTTGTCGCGGTGTGCAACTCTTTCTTCCCCCTCCCAAATGTCCAATTACCTCCAGTATCGTGCTTGTCGACACCGTTGATGTGTGATATTTCGCAGAGCCATGTAGAAGAGAGTTGCGTTAACTCCATTCACTCCAATGGACTGTTGTTTTTTTTTTTGTGGGGGTGGGTTTCCATAGCAATTGCGGGTCGTGGAACCTTGAGACAGTTCCTAGAAGCACCCCTATAAAATATTCTAAATGTCAATTGATGCATGACCGTTGCCTGTTGTTACAGTAGCTGGTTGTTAGCTTGTTGTGGGCCTGTGTCTGACCTGGGTCCTTGTTGGCGTGGCGACGCAGGGGAGTCCGTGGACGACTGTGGCGGCGGCTACAGTGAGTCCATCGCTGAGATGTGCGAGGAACTGCAGAACGGACTGACTCCGCTGCTCATAGTCACGCCCAACGGGCGAGATGAGTCCGGCGCCAACAGGGACTGTTTCCTACTCAACCCCGCTGCCAAATCTCCTCTCCACATGAACATGTTCCGCTTCTTAGGTATAACTCAGCCCTCTACACGCTGTTTGTTTAAAATGGTGATGCGAGTTTAATACCGTTACATTGTTATTGGTGGCAATTTAGAGAAAATAATCATTGGGCATGACATTTGATGTGAGTAATGATGTTAATATGTCGTGTCTTATTCATGCAGGAGTACTGCTGGGAATTGCAATCCGTACTGGCAGCCCGCTCAGTCTGAATCTTGCCGAACCTGTGTGGAAACAGCTGGCTGGCATGAATCTGACTATTGCTGACCTCAGTGAGGTATGTACGCAGTCCCACAATACTGTTGAATTCACTTTAGAAATGGGTTTTGTATATACAATATATACGTAGGTAGGTAATCTATTCACACAATTTTATTCCAAATAAGAGTACATGTATTTTCTTGTCCAGGTTATTTCTAATACACAAGCAAATCTGTGTCAAGTCACTGTAAGGTCTAGTATTATGTCCAGCACCAGTCCTTGCCATGTTATACTGTTCTACTGGATTTCTTCAGGAAACACCCCAAACAAATGTGTCTCAGTTCTTTGTTGTATTGCGGGTACATTTCCCCACCTGGCTAAGTGTTGTCTTATCGGGGGCACACCGGACAGGGAGAGAGGCCCCTGATGTTCTCATTTGTCTTGTTGGATAAAACTGTAGCCTTCGTGTGATTTCTCACAGCTTTCAGGCCAGGTCCTTGATGAAATCTCTCACAAGCTCCTCACTGTCAAGGCACCGCTTGTAGAAAACATCTTGCTTTCTCTGTTGGCATGTTGTGAACTCTGGTTTGAGGCCCTGTATGTTTCTCACAGGTAGGCCTGTCACGATAACTGTGTTTTGTTGGCCGATTAATTGTCCCAGAAATGATCGCGATAAAATATATAATTGTAATTTTAAGGGCAGACAAGAAAAGACAAGGGTGGAATGAGTCGACAAGGGAATCAGGGAGAAGTTTAACTGAAACACGGGAAACATGTTATATTCAAAACAAGCATCCAACACACTGTTGTGGTAAAGGTTGGTTGTGAATTACGTACTTATGTGCCCTACACCAGCGACGATAATTTTGTCCAGATGGAGCGGTAATTTAATCCAGTATTTCAGGATGAAAGTTCATATGTTTGGGAGATCGTAGGCTATGTGGGTAAGTAGTGTGCCTTATAAAGCAAACTCAAAATTGTTATCATTTAGAAACATCAAAATGTCAACTTAATATAATCATTTCAGGTTTGCAGCGACATATTTCATATTTTCTGTAGACCGGTAGATATTTTAACGAGCAGCAAAATTATAGAGGTGAGTTCAGAATTGGCGAATATGTTTGCTTTAATTGACCTTGAATGTTGAACAAACATATTAGATTGAAACTCTCACCCTTCGTCCAGCGTCAATGTGTGTTCGATAAGAACTACCTCCTCAAACAGTTGGCTGCGAACTCAAGCAAACGGAAAAATGTTCACCAATTCTAAGCGCACCTCTGTTCCGCTATTGTCGTGTGACTTTCATTATTCGTTGTGACTGGTTACACCAGTTTCATTGCTTGTCAAAGTAGGTAAGCTACAGAAATACAACCCTAAAAGATAATGTATATTAAGTGTTATTCTGCCAAAAATGGACACCAGTACCAAACATTGACTGCAGATATGTCCTCTCATGAGTACATAGCTGGCCTTAAAGAATGCCGATATCTATTGAAACACCCTCACAACCTTGCCCCATACCCTTCCCCACCATGTATGCCCCAGATTTGCACACAGATAGTCACGTCAAGCAGTGTAAACCAGATGTTAATTAAAGTTGAAGGGGGGGGTGGTGGGGGCACCGTGATTGTGCCGGCCATGTGAATTCACTCCTGCTTGCACGTTGCGGCCATGAGCCTCTAAAATATGTTGGCAAGACACTAGCAAGTAGAAAAAGGCTTTTCCCCTACAAAGCTGCTCTTGTTGTGTCGTTTTGCATCTAGTTTTGCCTCGCGCTATAATGGTTTGCTAATAAGTGACTTCAGTGAGCACGCATGCACATCATGCATGACCTCCATACAGTATGTAAACCATATGTGCCACAGATCTGTGCTAACAGTGGCAACGGTGTCTGCCTGAAATGTTCCTCGCAGGTCGATAAGGACTTCATCCCCGGTCTCATGTACATTCGGGACAACGAGGCCACGGCTGAGGAGTTCGAGGCGATGACCCTGCCGTTCACGGTGCCCAACGCCAGTGGCCAGGACATCCAGCTTAGCTCCAAACACTCGCACATCACCCTGGAGAACCGCACAGAATATGTTCGCCTAGCAATAAACTACAGGTGAGAGGTGTGTGTGTGTGTGTGTGTGTGTGTGTGTGTGTGTGTGTGTGTGTGTGTGTGTGTGTGTGTGTGTGTGTTACATTTGTACTGTGTGATGCGTGTGTCCTCGGTCTGCGGTGCGCCCCCTGCTGAGCGTCTTGTGTCCCTGCAGGCTCCATGAGTTTGACGAGCAGGTGTCTGCCGTGCGGGAGGGGATGGCTCGAGTGGTGCCGGTTCCTCTGCTCTCCCTCTTCACTGGCTATGAACTGGAAACAATGGTGATTGTGTATATATTTATATATATATATTTGGCAGCCCCAGAACACCCTGCTTCCACCCCCAGCTTGCAGTTTGTTTTGAGTAGACACAAAGGTCATAGAAGGGGTTGAGAAGAGAATAAAACGTTTTTTTTTTTGTGCTGATTTCGACCACAAGCGCCGTGCACCCCTCCGTGTTAGCTGCTAGCATGCTAACCTTCCGTTGTGTTTCCCTGTCCTCCACCTCTCCAGGTGTGTGGCAGCCCAGACATCCCTCTACACCTGCTCAAGTCTGTGGCGACGTATAAAGGAGTGGAGCCCACCGCTCCGCTCATCCACTGGTTCTGGGAGGTGATGGAGTCCTTCTCCAACACGGAGAGGTCCCTCTTCCTCAGGTTTGTCTGGGGCCGCACGCGCCTGCCCCGTACCATCGCTGACTTCCGTGGCCGGGATTTTGTGGTGCAGGTGAGGAGTTTTAAGTCTTCATGTAAATTAATGTGTTGTTTCTGTTCATTATATTCTATTGTCTAGGCGCATCAGACAAATGATGTCCTTGTCAAACAGCAGTGGTGAGTCCACCAGAAAGGATGGGCTGAGGTTAATTCAGTTAAATAAAGCGTCTCCCTTGCCGCCTGTCCATAGCTGTTTAATTTTGACTCCATTCTTATCTCTGACTTAGCGTAGATGTCAACGAATAGGAAACCTCAAATGAAAGTATACAAATGTTTGGTGTTTTCGTTTTTCACACCATTCTCTGTAAAGTAGACTAAACCCAGGACAGTTCTGAGGTTCTCAGAACGGAATGACTAAACCGCTTGATGTTGCTGCCACATGATTGGCTGATGGCATTTTTGCGTTAACGAGCAGCTGTACCAAAAAACTAAATGGCTACCTTGCGTGTACGAATTATACTCCGACCTCATTAGACTTTACCCTTGCTTGTGTCTGCAGGTGCTGGATAAGTATAATCCCCCAGATCACTTCCTCCCAGAGTCCTACACGTGTTTCTTCCTGCTGAAGCTGCCTAGGTACTCCTGCAAGCAGGTGCTTGAGGAGAAACTGAAATATGCCATCCACTTCTGCAAATCCATTGACACAGACGACTACGCACGCATCGCCCTGTCCGGCGAGCCGGCCGCCGACGACAGCAGCGAAGACTCGGACAATGAAGATGCCGATTCGTTCGCCTCAGACTCCACGCAAGATTACCTAACTGGACACTGAACTGTGAACCGTTTTAGCCCCAGAGGTTTGTGGGGAGGAGGGGTGATTCGTCCTGACAAATCAGTGTCCATTTTAAAACTGTGCTAATCTCTCCTATTAATAAACAATCATACACTCATTCATCTAAGACTAAAACACGTAAACGGGGGTGGATGTGCAATTAACTTTGAAAGCATTATAATATGAAGACCCATAGTCCTTACTGTATTATGTTATTTCTTTTCAAAAGGCAGGGAAGTGATGAGTCACGTGTGATTGTTGTTTTATGATAAATGTGTATACTACACTATATGTATACTACAGAGTATAAAAAAGAAATGAAAATCAAGGCTCCAGCCTAGCACTGTGGGAGATTCTCCTTTTGTTTATTTGTGAATTGCGTGTCCCTAGTTTGTACATAGAACCTAATGTGCTACAATGAGTAGTGGTTTTGTTTTCATTCTTTGGTAATAGCAATGTTTCTTTATGGAAACCTTTTTAACTTAAAAGAACAAGTCAGTTTATTTCACTTGCACCTGTCAGTGAGAGCCCGATGAGGGGTCGTTTTAAGATTCCCGTTCACCGCCACTTCCCCCTTCCCAACATGTTTGTGACTCTCCATAAAGAATGTATATAATAAGATTGTGCCATGCATACATACAATGTCTCATTCCCACATTAAATGTTAATACATTTCTGTTAATAAACTGAAATTAAAAATACTTAAAATTTTTATTAATGATTATCGGTGGTCACAGTAATGAGTTGTAATGGATAGAAATAGAATTTCCGATTTAGAAATTACTTTAGTTTTTCTTCTATATTGAATGGTGCTGCATTAAGCTTCCTCATACAGGTTTACAGTGCCGTACATTTAGATGTATGTGTTAATGTAATGGGGTGGCTCTGTGTAACTAAATCCTGAATTTTCCAAATTGTCACCGGTTCTTCATGGCACTATTTGAACTGAAATCTAGTAGGCAATGTGTTAACAGTGCTGTATCTTAAAATCCTTTCATAAGTGTAATGCCACAATGTTTAAATGGGAAGGGGTAACATGGCACTGTTTAAGCGTGTGTGTGTGCGTGTGTGCGTGCGTTTGCGCGCGCGCCCCACAACAGGCCTTTATATCAGATGGGCAGGCAGCAGATTTCACCAGGCAGGGCCTCCACTACCAGAACAAACTCCTTTTCCCAAGCAGGAGCCCTTTGCACTTTGTTTGCCCAGCGGCCCTCTGGTGGGTTAATCCAGCCATGCATATAGCTCCCTGGGATAAAGACATTACCTCATTGTTCTGCTCCTTATCCTTCCTGTGCACTTAGAGGGTAGGATAATCATATTTATAAAGAGACTAAAGCTTTTATGATCCCACATGTATATTTTTATAATTTCACATGCATTACTATGCGTTCATCTTGGTGGACGATGAATAAGCTCACTAGCCCCTATCAAGGTGGTCTATTGTGGGTACGTTCTGCTAGCTCTGTTCTACACTATGTAAAACCATCATGCTCCCACATAGATCAAAGTGTTACAGAACAGTGCATGGAAAAAAAGGAACGTTTGTCTTAAAATCATTGGCATTCTTTGTAGACTTAGCTCCCCTTTTAGTAATAATCACAAAGCACGTTAGTGTTATTGTTAGTGGAAGTCAGGTGCTCCTCAGTGGTCAAGACTCCAAGGACTAGGCTACATGGTGTAGTGGAGTTGAATGGAAACTCATTCAGCTCTGTGATTGTTGATCACACCAGGTGATGTAGGTGTTACAGCAGCAGTAGAAAATCAAAAGACATGACAATACTGTATACACACTAAATAAAGTATGATGCAGGTATCTGCTAATACCAGTACAACCTTGAATCGTGTGTTGGAGCAGGGAGAGATCTAAAACATGCAGGGTGCGGTCCTCCAGGCCCGGAGTTGAATAGCCCTGCTTTAAAGTATGCATTATACAGTAGTAGTACGATTATCAATGTGTCTAGCCATGCTATACCAATGGGATTTATCCTATAGGCTACATTATGATATATACTGTAAATATATTTAAATGCATTTTTATTGTTTTTTTTAGTGATTTTTTTTTAAATCTGATGTATGCTTATTTCCTTGTTTGAGTCATAATATAAATAATATTGCCTTTGATAAGTCTCAATAAGTTCTGTTACTCAAAAGCAGTCACATCAAACTAATCCCATACTGTATCACATACCACAACGACAGCATATGTAATCCAATGAGTGTGGTTGATCTTTGAGCTGCGGCTCATGAATGTAGCTATACTGTATAACATATTGGCATCAGTTTAAATGGTCATGAAACATTGTTTTTATGAATACAGTCCACAGCATAATAATATAATTACAACAATAACGGGCGAAGTCGAAGCTAGTTCAGGCTGAATGGCGTTTGTGAACTTGTCACATAAGCATCACGCTGGTTGTCTACCCCCTCACATGCAGTCACATGCGCTCAGCCTCTAAGCCTGCGTTCACATTCGTTGGCACCATCCCTGAACAGCGCCCTGATCCCCGCGTGATCCACTGCACTCCAGTGCAGCCTGCTGGAAGTCAATGTTAGAAATGTACCTTAAAAGAGTGGTTCAAGTACTGTAGTCTGATCCACTTTTAATATGTGATCTGGGTTATTTTCCACTATGTTATCTACTGTATATAGCCCCGTGGTTTGCTGTTCTCTGGTCCGTCGGTGAACATGTGATGGTCTTTCAGCATGTCAATGTGTCTTTGCAGCCCACAAGACCAGATAACGCCATGCCCCCTGGACTTCTCTTTGAATCTGTGTAGCATTCTAGCCTGACGTCAAAGGCAGTTGTTGCTCCCAGACCAGGTGACTCAGCTCAATGGAAAACATTGTCTTCATTGTTTCAGTACAGGGTAAATGTACAGGGTAAACGTACAGGGTATGTAATATGTACTGGAACACTATTATGAGTTAAAACTGTAAACTTGAAATCTGCAGAACCAGCATACCTTTTTTTGTTACATTTAGAGTCATGTTTATATACAGTAGGCCTATTATGTTTAAGCTTAATATTATTAAAGGATTATAATATGTAGGTCATGTGTGATGATGTTATTTATGCTTTCCGTCAGGGCTAGCTTCATGAATTTGGTTCACTAGCCATTTTTTTCCCACAGATTTCAGGATGCCAATAGTCTACTCTCACAAACATTGTTATGGGCTGATCTGAAATGTTGTGTTGTTCACTAAAATAACCAAGTCAGTAGTGTTTTCAGTGTTCAGTTATGCTTTTAGATAAGTCATTGTTCATACTGTACATTTTCAGTTTTATCGTTTTCCTAAATAGTTTGCCTGACCTTTTTTGGAGAGATTTGTACAAACTGCCAAACTTATCCCATAAAATGTATTGTTATAAAGGCCAGTGTTTACAAATGAAACAATAATAAACATTCATACTGTCACACAAAAGCATTTGTAGAAGTGTGATTACAGAATCTTATCATTTTAATTTTTGTTTTTTGGAAGAGAGGCTACTGTATAAAGTTTATACAGTAGCTCAAGAATGCCTAAAATGTATAGATGTTTTATACTATAAACTATCTATACATTTTTGGCATTCTTTTGTTTGGATGTGAGTTTCCAACTTTTTCACTGTTTCTGACCTGTCTGGAATTAGGTTATTATGGTGGAGTCAGCGATGCTGGGGAAAATGTTTTTAAATTCGAAGCTGACCAAAAGAAAAACGCCTCTCCCTTCAATGCCATAGGGTGCTCCCTCAGAACCCAGAAGCTCTGCCATCCCTTCCCCCCAGCCCCCCTCCCGTTCGGCTTCACTTTGTTTGGGTTCCCGTTTACAGAGGCAGGAACAGAAACACCAGACACGTTTTGCAGCATGCACACAGAACGGGCAGCTAGACGACTCTGAGTACTGTAGCTATTCATTGAATCTTACAATAAGTACAGTATGTATTATCTTACAATCGCTGACTCCACCTTTAGTGCCATATAAAGACCCCAACCTTTAGGGTATTGTTTGTCTACTAAATGTTTATAGAATTATGATATTATAGATAATAGCGGGCTACACAAATAAAAATGTACTAGATCCCTGTTTAAGTGCATTGACTCACGGTGCCTCACTAGCTAAGCTAAATGTTGGTGATTGACTTCAGAAGTAGTCTTAAATTGTAGTGGTTCTTTTAGCATTCATTATGTAATTGGCTTTAGAGCCCTGAAGTGGGTAGTGGGGGGGGGGGCTTAGAGGGTGGGAGTGGAAGAGTCTGGCCTTCAGCCCCCATCCAGCTTGCACTGCTGAGGGGAAAGCTTCAACTTCCCCCCACTTTCCCCTGTTCTCCTGAATTCACTGTCCTGTGCTCAGCACCTTCTCTCTTTCTTCTATGAGAAGAAACACCTCAGTCTTACCTCTCAGGACCATGGCGCTCTACTGACCTTTGTGACCATCTTACAGACCAAGGAACACCAAGAAAGCACCTGTGTTTTAAACATTTATTTTCTTCTGTCTTCAGATTTTGGAGAGAGTATTTTTTGCTGTTGTCTTCATCCTCATCTGCCATCACAGCCTCCATCATCACCATCATCTTAAGCGTCATCACAGTAATCTTTAACAAGTCCAAGGTATGCTATGACCAGTGTTGTAATGTTATTACTTCTTTCAGTAACGAGTAGTGTAACTAATTACTATTTTCAAAACAGTAATAATATTACAATGACTAATGCAAGTAACTAATAGTTACTGCATTACTTACAAGAATTAGATTTCTGGTCCTAGCAAACTTAGGGTAGGCTAATTGAACCGACCTGTCCAGTCATTTGGTTTGAGAGGCTGCAATGTTTTTACTTTGGCTGATCGTTGATCGTCCTAAGGTTCATTATTGTTCCAATAAAGAGGATTCAATTCTAAAATTAGCTGGCTACACAGGTTGTTATTTTTCGGAAGGGGCAAGGCCGGGTTGTGAAAGTAATATAATAATGTAACTAGTAATGTAATTAATTACTGTTAATACCCAGTAATAAGTAAAGTAATATTATTACTTTTTGGAGGAGTAATAAGTAACTAGTAACATATTACTATTCCTGAGTAACTTGCCCAACACTGGCTATGACTGACTGAATAATGAAGTATGGTGTAATATAATTTTGAGAAATGTCTTAATTATATTCTTATATTTTTTTCTGCTACATACGGTGCCACCCCAGCATTGCTGAGCCTTTGATTACACTAATTTGATTCTCAGTGGCTATTAAGTCATCACAATCACTAGATCTATGCATTTCTACTCATCTATATGAAACTTTATATAAAACATGTGTTTTAGACTAATATACATTTTGCCATCATATGTATTGAATAACCAGACTGCGTTAATAAATACATTTAGTTAATATGCATATTTGCAGAGTATCAAATAACACAATAATTAAATTGACAAACAAAAAAGTCACTACATTTTGTTAATGTATTTTTAATGTATATTTAGGTCTACTGTAGTGTGAATTAGACCTTGTAGCCTATGGACCATGCTGTGTAGACATTACATATCACTTTCCAATGTGAAAATGAGATCCCTGGGGGTATTCCAACAGAGAACTACAGAAGGTATATAGTATATTAACAGTGCTGTAGCCTCATTGCCTCGCTTGTGAGCATTAAGCCCATTCAGATCATTCACCCTTTTGTGACAGGCGTCACATGCTTCTGTGCATTGCATGGCTGACCCTGTGCTTTTAATTGGAAACTATCACAAGCTCCTTTGATCTCCTTTGAATTGATATTGTACTTTTGGGTTAAAGCTGCATATGGTATTTTTGATGGATTAACTTGCATTTGCTATTAGAGTTGTAATTGGTCTTACCAAGCCAAGCTGTTATTTACTACCACTAGTCAACCTGCCCTGACAGGTATAGCAAGCACAAAGAAAGTGGATGTCCACTTTCGTTTTTGTTTGTCTCCACTCGAGATGTTTGCATTCACAGTACATGATAGAATTAAGTAAAAGCTTTAATTTTCTCATGCATTGCCTTAAAAAAATGTTAGGCCTATATATTTTCTAGGCAACATTACACCCTCCATGGCCAGAACACATAGAATCCTGTAGTGGATCAAGGATCACAGTTAACTGCTGCCCAAGAATGCAGATTATGAATTGTTGTCTTGGTAATATTGCTGCAAGCGTGTTATCACCAACACGAGAGAACTGCATATTTCTCTGCTGCAGATCAGACCTTTGTTACTCTTGGCCTGTGGACATCTGCAAATAGCGTAACATTAGAAAATCATACAGTAACTTCAAATGAGCAATCTCAAAATGTGGTTGATTTAAAGCTGAAATGTATTATTTAATTTTATTGTTAGTTTATAAAAAGATAGATAAATAGATACTCCTTTATTGTCATTGTACAGAGATCCATACAACGAAATTGTAGAAATACATTTCTGCAATTACATTACGTAGAAAAATAATTTGTGTGACGCATTAACATTCATAAAATGCAATGTGTATGTTTGTTCCTTTTCACAGATAAAATCAGTAATTATTATCATTATTATTAAGAAAATAATATATCCCACCATAGTTATGTGTTACGCAGTAGCCTATTGAGTTGTCATTTAAACAGAAATAAAACCGACTGTGTAAAGTTGTTTCAAGGAATCTAACAGACACTGTGTTGCTCTCCCAGGCAGCCTAATCATGTATTTAGAGAGCAACAGTAACTTGGACTTGGAGATGTCCCAGGCTGCTGGCCAGGCTCACCAGGCAAGGAGTAGCCTGCTGAAGGCAGACGCCATGGAGGGGAACTTTGGGGAGTTGCGTCTGCTGCAGGGCTTCGCTGACAAGAGAGAAACACACAAGTTTCAGCAGTCTGCTGTGCTACCATCAGGGCAGTGTGTCATCCACGCTGAGAGCTATGTCCCACTTCAACAAGAAGATGGGTAGGAAACCTTAAGCCGTCATATCTGTACTCACGCTATACTATGCCAGGCTTCAGCAGGAATTGATAAAAATAACTGAGTCAACCACCACAGCTGACTGTCTAAGGCAGCCAATGAAGGAGTTCTTAAAATGCAGTACTGCTAATGGCCACCAGGGGCATGGCACCAAAATAGAGCAAATTACTGTCTAAACTTTAAAGTTAATATGAAAGCCAACCAAACTTGTAGAAATAAACCAAATTAATCAGTTTGTCCATAAGAGATCTCAGAAGCTGAATATTCTTCCAATGAGGTGTGGTGAGTCATCAATTACTTTGCTTTTTTAGGAGTAGCAGTGGTACTGTATCTAGGGGAGGGATGATGCACTGTGCACCACACGAGCACAATCAAATCCTGTACGCCGCGGAGCTTTGTGTATTCTACTGTGTGAAGAAAACAGTACACACGCGCACACGCATGCGCACACGCACACACATGCACTGCACTGCACCCCACAGACACACATGCACACACTACAAGTTAGATTTAGGAGTTTGTGATTGTGTGTGTGTGTGTGTGTGCGCGCGCGCGTGTGAGTGGTTGTAGGGGGTATTAATCTCAGTCCTGTGGCTGTGACGTTATTGGGATTAAACTGAAGGAATTCTTTGCTTCACTATAACTGAACCTTTTGTGAGAGAGAGAGAGAGAGAGAGAGAGAGAGAGAGAGAGAGAGAGAGAGAGAGAGAGAGAGAGAGAGAAAGAGAGAGGAGTCAGCCATCTTCATTTTTAGAGCTTGTCAGCATTAATAGGATACAGCTAAAATAAGATGCCATTCAGTCCTACACATCAGAGATGTGGTGGTCAGAAGCAGAAGCATACGCTGTACCACACCTTGCCCAAGGTGCCAAATCCAGAAAATGCCTAATAGAACATACCATTAACAGTTAACACATTAACACATTTAAATGAAAGGTAGCTATTGAGTTATCATTACACTAGCTACATTATAATTATAAATGACATATATAGACACACTGTATATATACAGACATAACAAAATAAAGACAGAGACAGACAGACAGACACAGTCAGACCCAGATGTTCTGTCCCAAAGCGAAGAGATCTGCAGGATCCTCCAGGGCCACAATGAAGCAGTAAGGTGACAAAAGAGACTGTAATGATCTCAAGTCACCAGCTGCTCACCCGCTCCTCTCTGCTGCCCGTGAGTTATCCGTGGTTTGGCAAAGTCGTCCAGCTTGAGACTGACATCTGGGGACTGGGCAGCTGAGACATTTGCAGATCGGGTCAGGGTTGAATAAAAAGTGCTGTTTTTTCTGTGTTGAATGCAAACTTCGCCTTTTTCTTGTTTTCTTCCAGAGACAACGTCAGCAGGGTTAATTTTCTTAAAGGAAAAACCAACCAGGCCAACCTCACAGAGCGGTCACCCCTGTTGAGATTCTCCCAAGATGACAGGTGCATAATATGTGCAAAATTGCAGTGACACGATTAAACGAACCACTACTGCATTTCACTGTTTCATTCAGGCTACCCAAGGCCTTGTAATTCAAACATAGCTTTGTACAGATTTACAGGATTACTTGTTTCCCTTTCATCACAGTCATGCCATATGAAATGGAATTACATTCTGTCAGTGTGAGCTGATGAGATGACCCGGCTCAGATCATCCTAGTAAAACCCCTCATATGAAGGAATCAATTCATAGTGCTGTGTAACCTCCCCAAGATGAATATGTAATTATATGTTGATCCCCATTTTTAGGACACTTTTTTTTCCAGCATTTGGAACAATTCATCATTTTTAGGTCTTACATCAACAGCTGGTAGCCTTTGGTGTCATAAAAACAATGACTTCTCTGTTTTTGTCAAATGTAATGCTTTGTGTACAGTGATGTAAGACCATGCATGATTATGTTTCAGCACAACATATATGACCCTGCATGACCCAAAGTTCGTGGAAGGGGTCGAGCCCTGGGATACCTGCTCCATGGAGCTAGAGAGGAGGTTTTGTCTGGGGAGTGAGATCAACAGTCTGTCCCTGTCCCGTTCAAGTTCCTCAGAGAAGAACGATCCACTGGACAATTTCAACCGGAACTTCAAACTTACCAGTACCATGCGGTGAGCTCTTTCACCTCAACATAAATACATCCCTACATACACAGTATATAGAGCACAGCGCAGTATCATTAGATATTAGACTTTACCCTCCAATATGGGGCAGGATAGTTTTGTGCTCTGGGTGTTCAACCCTTAGCCAAATGGTCATGGGTTCGAGGCCCAGAGTTTGAGCCTTTGAGCAAGATGCCTAACCTCTATCTGCTTCTTGTAGTTCTACTAATTGTACTCATGGGAAGTCTCTAGAATTTTCTAATTTAATTAATTAATTATATTTCTAACCTATTTCAGATGCTGCATCAAGATGTCCAAAATTGCCTGTATCTTTAGTATTGTTGTCCTTTGCAGTGTAAGTACAACAATGGGTGGAAAATAATCAGAAAGATTCTCGTATGTCTTGACTTGACTACTGCGTTGAACAAATAGTTGGTTCAATGATGTTTGACAAACCTGTTCAGCATTACCACTATGCATTAATATTAACAATTATTATTCTTGATTTGTATCTGCACATTAAATAAATAAGGAATAATAAGGCAGAATTTAACCTTCTGATCTCCAGACTGTACAGTACATCTTCTGCACAGTACTGTTCTTACCAGTTGCATTTCATTTAACAAATCATTTATAATTTCATAAATAGCTATACATCATTGAGTTTATTCTAAGAATAAATTAACTACCTACTAAATTACTGTAGAATTTAGTAGAAAGTAAAAAAATATAGTATTATACTATATTAATAATTTAGATCATGTAATTGTATTTTATTTTTTAGTTGTTCTTTAGTATGTATCCAGATGGAGACAATCCCTGGAGAATGCTGGCTGTCTCATCAACAGAGAGTTATAGTATCCTTTTTCTCATGTTTGGTATGTAGCCTACATTCATTGTAACAAAACACTCTTATTTTAGCTAATGAACTTTAATGTAAAGCACGATGCAGTACGTACAGTATACTCTGTTTACATATATTATAATCTGTTTTTGTCTTAACACATTTCTGACAGCAATGAATCTGACAAATTTCCGTGATAATGCTTTGCTAAAGTTACAAGTGGGAGGGCCTTTTACAGGTGGCATGCTTGACTTGACCAATCAGGAGTACATCCTCATTCAGGTTGAGCAAACTGTGGAGGCGGGGCCCCGTAGGAGGAGCCAACAGGTGAACTTAAGCATATGAACTATAGCTTCAGTGGATATCAGCAAATAAAAGCCTGTCTGACATTTAGTTTGTTGTTGTTATTTAAAAACATTGTATATTTCCATTGCAATCTTGTTTATTGTGAACAGGTGATTTATAATTGGACCATACCTCTACATCCAGAACGAAGTGACCAAATAATTGCAACAAAAACATTTGAGATGTTTAGCAGGTAGTCATTGTATTCCATATCAACAACTCTAAAAACAAGTGGTGATTTAGTTTTACACATATCTTCTTAGTTATACACATATCTATGTATAAATGTCATTATTCATATACCACTGTTTCTATATCACACAGTAATACCATCTTCATCAAAGTTCAAGCTTTCCTACAGAACAATGAGGTTGTCCCTCTGTCCATGACTCACCAATCGCTCTGGGTCAATGTAGAGACTCAGGTGGCTATAGCTGGAGTCATCCTGGCTGGGGTCTACACACTTATCATCTTTGAGGTATATACATAACAACGTGGGAAATGTATAAGTGTAATCACGCACACACCTTTATTTACTGTATTTGAAAATATTTTTAAATTTTATTTACCAATTACCATGACATCATATGATGATAAGACCTAACAAATCCTTTATGTACACCTGCTGAGGTTTTTAGCACAATGTCCAGTGACAAATCCATTATGAGGCAGTCGAATCCAAGCCATGAAATACGACTGCACACCGTAGTTATGGGCTCTGTGCAGCCAGTTCAATCATCTTTGTCACTTCCTGTCCCTGTGTTGAAACATAATTGAAAATGTTACAGAGACTGCATAGAAGATACTGCACAGTAGATAAGTAGGCATTCAAAAGCAAAAGACATACAATCTCAAAAATACTTAAGGATGTGTACAGAACATGCTGATATACGCACATACCTTATGTATTTGTTTAAGGTGGTAGCTTTTGTTATTTCGGTGATAATGAGGCTTTGACTTACTTCATATTTGTAACAGACATGTCTTGCAAACTTTCAGATTGTCCACCGCACTTTGGCTTCTATGCTGGGTTCTTTGGCTGCCTTATCAGCTCTGGCTATCATTGGGGATGTAAGTCTGACTGTTGCTGACCTGTGAATTCCTCATCCATTTACTGTAGTTTTAACTGGATGTTCAACGTTCAACTCAACGTAAAATGTACCCTACTGCAAAAACTATATTTAAGCGTGATAATCTTGTTTTTAGATTTAAACTCTAGTTGGACTTGTTTCTAATATAAATGGCTTATCTCGTGACTTATTTTAAGTAAATGTGCACTTAATTTAAGAAATCTTATCAAGTGAATTTCACTTACTGCACTGGCAGCCAGTTGTGCTTATTTTAAGCATTAGTAAGCTCATAACTAATATATTTCCACTTATATTTGATAGGGCATTTTTTGCAGTGCACTGCAGGCACCTCAAACATTAATAAATACATTTGAACTGAATAATTAATAAATACCTTTCTTCTGTTTCATTAGAATATCATTGTTCTAAAACAAAAATACCTAATTGTATTTACAAACACAACCACTTACACAGGTAAAGTTTTGCCAGCTTAAAAGGACCATTTTAACTAAACTTACGAACATGTGCAAGATGTTCAAAGCCCTATACTGTACCTGCTCCTTAATATATTCTACTTGTCACTCTAAATCCATTTAGATAAACATTTTCAATGTTGTTTCCTATACAGTGGCCCAGCTTGGTGACTGTGGTAGAATGGATTGACTATGAAACGCTAGCTCTTTTGTTTGGCATGGTAAGAAAACATTTCAAATGTAGATACAATACTGATGTTACTGCAGATCTACATTACCTGGGTTGTAGCACACAAATGCTATCTGCTGTGCTAATTTAATACAATTATCATTGTAATTAAAATAAAATTATTGTCTTTCTGATAGTGCTTCAGTTTTTAATCTTGTGGCACAAGCACATGATTCTGTTTCTACGAACTATTTTGTGATCTTTATAAGCCTTGTCTCCATGGAAACAATGGACATGTCCAATCAAGTCTGAAATGAAATTTAGGACTATTATATGTCTGAAATGTTTTTATAGAAGAAAAATGCTGAACTGAACCGCCTCAGTTAATTTGAGACAGCCACAGGATAACTAGTGTGATAATTTCACAGAATATACAGATGCATAGTTTAGACTCTCAGGTATCTTGCAGAAAAAGGTATCATGCCAAACTAATTTCATCTGATTTGAATGTATGCCTATTCAAATGCTTTTGCCCTTTTATTACAGATGATACTAGTTGCTATATTCTCTGAGACTGGCTTCTTTGACTATTGCGCTGTAAAGGTGAGTAGTCTGTATAATAATAACACAGTCCAACACGACTTTGGTTACACAAAGACTTTTTGACAACCTCATTATCACAGCTTGTGCAATGTGTACATGCCAAAAAATGTATTCAATGCATTTTCAAGACCATTAGTATTTTCTGACATTAAGACCTGAAATACAAGAGAATGAGTCTTCTAAATGCCTTTGAAATTAAATTACCTCAATTATCCCTTCAAATGGTATTCTAACATGAGTAGAAGAAAAAACGAATGCAAGTGGTAAAATTAATCTTTAACCGTTGGCAATAGAGAACCTTTCGACATCTGTAGAAGGCCATTGTATGTTAATATAAGAAAAGTATGATTAAGAAAGAATGCTTCTCAATTGCTCCTCAATCCTCAAGATGTGGATAAGGGGAATAATGTGTCCTTCAGAGCGGAGAGGACATGTGGATTAATGGTTGAGGTGAAGAAGGTGTCAGAAAAGGGCTTGAACTCCAAATTAAAAATACCGTCTCAGGGTCAGCTAAGTAGCCCTCACATTGTGCTGCTACAGAAAATAGCTGTCCCACCGCAAGGCTCCAATAAGGCCTTAATGTGGGGACTGTGATTACACACAAGGAAATGTGTGAGTGTGAACGATTATATTTACGTATACATTTATGTTTTTTATCCAAAGCGACTTACATGTAGTACATGTGTCAGTTGTTCATACATCAGCCATTGTAGGCAACCAATATTATATCAGAATAGTTACAGCACCTTGTCATGTCTATTATCATGTCAGTATATCATTCAATCATCAAACAAAGTTCATAATAGCCTGAATACTATGTGCCTAATACTAAAGTGCTGAATACATTAGAGCAGAATATGATTTTTTAAATGTTTTCAAGAGAGTAGAGAGGGGGACAAAAATAAGAAACTTGAGTTAGGATTGAGTGCTAGAAGGTGGAGAGGTCGCTAGTGGAGGTGGATTGTGAAGAGGTGCTTCTTGAGTCTTGCGGAAGATGGCTACCGTAATGTTTCAGCAATCCTGCTCGTTCCACCATTGTGGTGCCAGGACAGAAAACAGACTTCGATGAGCGAGTCTTGAGACCCCTTAGCGGAGGTAGAAGTTTTTGTTTTTACCAATTGAGCCATGGTCTGTGGCTGCTGTAGTCATTTTTAAGTTCCCAAGGTCATTGTTTAATATTATTTTATTGTTTTGATGTTAATATTTTGGAATCTACTTCAATTCATGACTCTGATATCAAGCATGGTATTAATTCAAGGCTGCAGAAACGGATTGATAGTATTGTTTTTTGCAATTCAACATTAATCAGGGAAAGTTTGGAGATATATTCTAGTTTTATAATGAGTTTCTCCTGAGTTTGTGGTTATATTATGCATGAACAACTGGGCATTTGATTTGGACATGATTTTTATACTCCATACAGTTACATTTGATTGTAGACCGCACTTTGCTCATTCTCCATTACGTTCCATTATTTTAGAGTATCCAAGTCTCAAGAGCATTTTGTACCTAAAATATAAACGTGTTCAAAGCATGAAATGATAGCACAAAAAGTAGCATGGGTCTAGTGATGTTGGAGTGTTCTGTTTCCAATATATACATTTATAAAAGGCAGATCCTAATATAGTGTCAGTAGAGCACTATAACGGTATCTGTAACATGTGACATGCCTTTATATGGATCTATTATTCAAGATGAGAAACATACTCAAGGCTTACATTGTGAATGATAAACTGCTGTTGCTGTGTCTTCATTCTGGGCTATGACGTCACTCTGCAGGCGTACCAGCTGTCCAGAGGAAGAGTATGGCCTATGATCATGATCCTGTGCCTTATTGCAGCCATTCTCTCCGCTTTCCTAGACAACGTCACCACTATGATGCTCTTCACCCCGGTCACCATAAGGTACCTGCTGCTCCAACACAGCAGTGAAATAAAATAATACTATATAATTACATTAACACCATGTCACATCTTAAAGACCTTTCTGCGCAGTGAATGGTTGAATTGTTGAGACATCTTTTGACATTTGCTGAAAAGGATATTTTCTCCAGGTTTGAATCTTGTCTGTGCACCACCACAACCCTCTGTTGAAAATGTCTTATGCTCAGTCATATCCACACATTAATCCTAATAATAGAACAACTCCAGAGTCTGTAATTCATTCATTCAAATGTGTTCCTTCTGTACAGTCAATTACCATCTGCTCAAAATGAGATTTATAAAATGTTTTTTTCTTTCTAGAATTACAGATATGTCTCACTTATCTAATCAAACCTAACAAGGGCTTTTCTCTCTGTCTAATGTTGCAGGTTGTGTGAAGTGCTTAATCTGGATCCTAGACATGTCCTGATTGCAGAAGTAATCTTCACCAACATTGGCGGGGCTGCCACAGCTGTTGGAGATCCACCAAACGTTATTATAGTATCAAATCAACTCCTGCGCAAGAAGGTAGGCTTTTGTAGAGCTCTATTATTAACTTTTACTGGTATAATCACACTACTGCTATTCGTGTGTATGCTGTATTGTACACACAACTGGTGTAGTATTAGACCATGATATTAAACAATTTCTTTGATAGACTATACGAGAGACAAGGGGTCACTCACCTCATAGTGTGAAATAATAATATCTATAGCAAGTTTTTAATAAAGAAAATATATCAGGTGAAGAGAGATTCTTTAAATGTGAATCTGCCATCGGTAAGATGAACGATGTCTCCTTCTTGTTGTTATGCTAGCTGTAATTAACACTGACCTGCCCTCTTCCGTGCATCTGGTACAATGCTAAAATAGCTGTGGTATTGTTTCTTTCATGCTGTATGCTCTGTATACTGTCTGCTATGTGTACAGTTAACTCTGGGAACACTTATTCAGCCTCTTTATTTCAAAATAATGCTGAGAAAGGTATGGTTATTTTTAACCATGGGAAATAATTAATTCACTGAGTTTTGAGGATTAGCAATGTAGCACCATATACAGTATTCTGGTGCTATACTGTATAATGTCATAAAGCAATTTGCTGAAGGTTTAAGGGTAGGAAATGAGATGTTAATACTCAACATAGGATGAAACAGCAGGCATTTCACTGGGAAGGATGCATTTACACCCCTACAGGTGCTTTGGACTGGATCAGAGCTCCAAGGATTTCATCTCATTGATGTTTAGTTATTTTGACTAACTCCGTGGTTGAATTTGGGGTGGAGCTGTGGTTGTAAGTCAAGTCAACTCAAGTATATTTAATAGCTCTAAATCACATCAGAGTCTCAAAGGGATTTACAGCCTACATTGGAAGCAAACAACACCCCCTTAACCTGCTCCTCCCCCCGGGCATGGAAAAAATTCCATTAAAAACCCCACGGATGAAAGGGGAAGAAACATAAATGAACACTCAACACAGGATTAAACAGCAGGTATTTCCCTGTGCGTATTTCACAGGGCAGGACAAATGAAGGGGACAACCAATCCAAACCTGATGCATGCAGTATATCCATATTCCCAACAGAACATTGTTGATTTTCATCATATGATCCAATGTAGCACAAAAGCATGATCACTGACTTCATGAATCATGCAGGGTGTGTGTGTGTGCGTGTGTGTGTGTGTGCACGTGTGTGTGTATGTGTTATGCAGATGATTGACTTCTCTGTTCGATGAGGTTGAGAGTGTTATCTCTGTTCAGCACAGTCTGTCCATGTGTTTACACACTCGTGGGCAATTTATATTTTTGCCACTACTATCATAAATCATTGGGATTAAAATTGTGACACCACTGGAAACAGTTTTGTCTCCCGATTTCAGTCAATACAAGGCACGTTGAAGATTAAGTAGTTTTCTTAGATGGTATTTGAATTTATTAAACACATTTTTGTGTGTTTCAAAATTGGCGTAATGGATCATATATTGTATTAGCTCAGAATTGTGTAAATTGTGCTACGGATTGTCTTTTAATGTATGCAATATGCTAAACATCCATTCTGATTGACACCTTGGCTTTCAATCAACAGTAGTTCTAGAGGTGAATTCAAACTCATATCAAATCAGCATAGCATGTCCCATGTGCATATGGGGAAAACGACTTGGTCCTCCATCCTACATCTGTTGTTACTCACGCCTGGCCACCACTTCTTATTAGTTGCGTGAGCTGCTTTTGTGGGGGAGACATTAGACGATATCACTCCTGATGCAATGGGACGAGAAGCGCTGCAACCTGTGACCACACTCGAAAATGATTCTTGTTTTCACTATACAAAGCTGCTTTCATCTGGGCTGAGGCCTTGGTGAATGTCGCTGCCTTTGTGCAACCAGTGTGGCTGACAGTCACCTTGCCATATGTACCCTTCCCTGTCATTATGTGTTAAACACGCGGCCAAGTCTTGTTCCTACAGTGTGCTCTGCTTCTGGACTACATGTAACCTAATAGAAGACTATGGTACATCACACTGATAGAGGATTTAGCCTTTACAATTGCACTGTAAATATTGTGATGTGTTGATATTGATCGGTCTAAAACATTTCTATTTGGCCTCTGTCTCTTGTTGGAAATAGAGGCAAACTGGGAGCGCAAAGATGCGATCATCTTTATACCATTGTTTAATTGCATCTTTCCATAATATTTCTGCTCGTATCTTTTACGACCACATCTTAATAACGTAAACTAATGATAGCACTGCTGCAATAAGCACATAATCAGCTGCAGACTTGAGTAATAGTTACACAGAGGCAATAACTAGGGTCTTCTCATAAACCTGAGTCTACGTTAACTCTTGAGGACGTAACATTTAACGCCGTAACTGTGGACTTTGTGACATTGTAGCCTCTGCTTATAGGGTGCAGAGCTGTGAAGGCTTTTCCCGATTAGTCTTGGCCGGGTTTCCCAGGTGACAGGAACCCTAGAATACATTCGACTGATTGTGATGTGTTTGTATGGTTGTTTGTTTGTCTTGGTGCTTGGATTGGGGGAAAAGTTTATCTAATGTGTGTTATACCTTCCCTTGTCAGACTTTCACAGAGAGGGGTGGCATCTATGAAAGGGCTCAAGGTCTTTAATATTGTCTGTCAGTGATGCTGCTTCCTCACCATGCCACACACAGCCCCTTCAGCCATTAATTTGGTTTATAGTGAGTCATTGGTCATAAGAACCTTCCCTATTGAATAATGTGGGGCCTACTGCCCTCTTCTAACCTCATGAATTGTTATTAATGGAAAAGCACTGAAGGTATTAACCCTCATATTAATCTTCTTCACATAGGCTTGCAATAATAGAATATAATCTCATATTATCTCAATGTTTAAAACAAAACAGAACACGTTGCATATCCTGTAGAGGTCACTGTTATCCAGTTGTATCATTGTGTATTTGCATCTCAGTTCTTCATTGTGCAGCTGAGCATACAGTATAAAACAATTACATTTCCCCCAGTTACTTACTGTAGCATGTGATACTACCACTAGTGTTGCTAAAAATAATTGTTTGATTATATGCTAAATACATTGTTGTTGTTTATTTCTTGCATGTGACATAACGATTTTGTGATGAACACAAACAGTTACATTTACTGGTACATCTTTTAGCAGGCGCTTTTATCCAAAGCAACGTACTTATCCATGAGCTCCTCCATTGACAAATGCACTATTTGTCAATGGAAGAGCCCATAGTTGTCAAGGTAACACAACCAACATTCTGTTAGCATAATATTGACAGCAGCATGTTGTCAGGGCTAACTAAGTTATACATTTACAACATAGTATACTGTATGCATCTAATATAGCCTATAGACAATATCATTCCTGTAAATAATTTCTAGAAGTCTAAGTACAAACAAAGTGCCAATATTTAAGAATTAGACAGGAGAAAGTAGGACATTTAATTTTTTTAAAGCTAGAATATAAGAGAGAGCTTGTTTCTGTATACAACCTATTTAGTGATGCCAACACAAACACACTTTAATAATCTTCCATCGCCCAAATCGTATGTTGTTTGCAATGTCAAGGGTGTTTTTACGTTTTATTTTAATGAATTAATACATAACATATAAATAAGTATGACATTTGTCTTGGTCTTGCAGGGCATTGATTTTGCAGGTTTCACTGGGTACATGTTCCTAGGAATCTGCCTTGTACTCCTGACCTCATTTCCTTTCCTTCGGTTACTCTACTGGAACAAGAAACTTTACAACAAAGAGTCCATTGAAATTGTTGGTAAGTTACAAGTTATTTTGTGTTTACTATATTTTGTCCTGTACTCTGCATAAAACCGGGTGAGGGTTACACAACATAGTTATAATGTTATCACTTTGTATGAACTCTTATAGAACAATGTGCATATGACTTCCGTTCACCTTTTTTACTGTGTGGCGTCGGGAGAATATGAATTGGCTACAAGTGTAGAGTGTGTTTGGGAAATAGTTACCCATCATCAGATCATGTCTACAATATTGCTGTTATCCTTATCCAGTGGTATTCCACTGGCATTCATTCCAGATGACATTATGTTGTTCTTAGTGGTAAGGAGGAGGATGGTCTGTACTTGGTCACAGGGTAGGCACTGGATGTTTACATGCAACCTTTGAGGGGCTCTCATTTTATTTCAACCTACATTGTTTTAATAATTAAAAAAGAATTCAAATTGTTCATCGCTCATGCATTTTCATTTGCAATTGACATTCATTGTTTAAAAAAAAAGTTGATGAATGGTAAAGGGACTGCATTTATATAGCAGTTTACGACCTTCCAGCCACTCAAAGACTGTACAGTAGCCTATTGCCTCACAAGTACCTACAGTATTCACACACAATCCTGCACGGACATTCTTTTGCCATGTCTACAAATCAGCTCAATATACTTTACCAGTCTTTACTGGTACTACAGTATGTATGTGTACTCCAAAATTATGTTTGCAGAATCAGATTGTTATTGTATTTAATTTGAGTTGTATTTACATTATAAATCAAACATAAGAGCAACATGAGAATATAACCGCGAGCGGTAATGATCGGGGTCCAAGCACGGCCCAAAGTTGAGGACCCTTGGGGAAAAAATGTAAACAGAAATTTTAGTTAAGATTTCATAGCTGCAAAGAGATGTCACAGAAAAACAGCCAATATCCAGGCTGCCTCCACAAGAAAGCTTTGAACTCACAACCTTCAAAGTTGTGACAGAGTTGATAAACCGCTACG
>JAODUE010014559.1:0-26017 GCA_027564755.1 Amblyopsis hoosieri
TCGAATCCCAATATTTAAATCGAATACATACCCAATGAACGAATACCCGAATAATCGAATATTTGGGGCCAGCCCTAGACTGTTAACATTACCTAACTTGATTGATTATGGGTGGGTGTCATGGGTAGGTTAGAGACTGGTGAAAACCCTGACATTATGTCATGCCGGGATCCAAATCTGACTGGAATTTTGATTAAATGTTGAAAGTATTTGGGGAACTTTAGAGATCATTTGGCCAACTGGTACTTTAAAGAACTTAAGACAACCGTATACAAGATTCCTTATAACGGGTGGGACCCGTGTGTGTCTGTGTTTCTGATGATTTGTAATGAATACCCACTTCTCTTGTTAAGATTGCATTGTTTTTTATAATGAAATATACAGTATGTGAGGAACTGGGACATAACCTTTAGAGTACCTTGAGAGTCTCAAAGAGGTCATTGTAACAGACTTGCCGTTATTTGTGGGTTATAGTCCCTCTATTCCTTTTGTTCCTATGGAAAGCCCAGATCTTCCATAATTGCAGTTTTGTTGGCCAAATGTCGATGCCAAACACTGTTGCTGTCAGATTTCTACTATTTATTTTTTTGACAACAATACCCAAACCCTCTAAATCATGGGGAGAGCAATGACATTCAGAGACTAGGCTGATTGTGAAATAGTGGTTTAATTTGCATTCTCCCCCCTTCCCCCCCAGACAGTTGATCCACTGTTCTGTGAATTAGCATTTTATGTATTGATTTATTCATTGTCATGCAGAGTAATGAGGGTCCTGGATCTAAATGGTTGTCTAGTTTGCCAGACATTCCCACAAAAATGTAGTTGTAAAGTAACAAATGATTGCATGGTGGAAAGCCAACTTTTGTGCAGCAGAGTCTTGACCTGGATACCAAAGTGTGGGCATCAAAAGCCAAGTTGAATACATTTTGAGGGGAAAATAAAGTTAATTTAGACACATCACTGGCCTTGTTGACATTCTTTTGATACCACTTGTCTAGTGGAATGCATGCTTCCTAACTTTATTGTATTGAGCCGCTAGCAGCCTAACCTTTACAACACAACCACCACTTATGCTACCATGATATGACTATCAAATGTATTGTGTAAGTTAAGATCCATACAAGATAAGCTGTTAAGGTAGAATGTAGCCATTTTTGTATATTTGAGATGCTTTGATTGGTCAATTGATCATAGAATCAATATGAAAAAATATAGCCCGGTGGATTGTGTAAATCTACACCATACATATGTTATGGTATTTTAAGGTGGATTGTAAGTTAATTCATTTTTGATTTCACTGTCAATTTCAGCTCATGATCTGCTACCTGCCCATTCTGTTTTTGTGCTGAAAAAATAATTCTGTAAATGGGAAAACAAACAAAATGGTGCAGACAACACAACAAAACACTAATGGAAATGTGTATCCAAATGGGGGCGACTATCTTCTGAGGGAGCACCCTATGGCATTAAAGAGAACGGTGTTTATATTTTGATTAAGTTCAAATATCAACAATATTTTTCTAGAATCCCAGACTACACCTTTAAATTATGTTTCAGAGTCACACCTTTAACTATTTGTCTCAGCAAAGCAATTTGTCTTTAATAAGAGCAATATACTTTGCTATTCTGACATTGTTGACATTATGATTTGGAAGGGCATATTTTCACTCATATTAACACCATATCAGGTGCCTTTTTCTGAGAAGCAAACTTAATCAAGAGCTGCTGTCAGTTCCACTTGCTGACTGAATCCAATGACATTTTAGCATGGGACATTGTATACTATACTGTATGTTATGGATCACATTCACTGATTAAACTCGCTTTCTCCAAATTTAGCCAGCCAAACATTATTTACTGTGGACCGTGGAGATTGGATCTTAACCCCAGTTTAGTATTTCTGGCACAACTTTCACATTTTATGTGTGTGGAATAACTGTATTCTTGAAAGAACCTTTGAATGATCTGATACATGTCAGGCTCTGAAACAATGCTGGGTTTGTAAATGTAATTCCCTTAAAATAGTTTTATTAAGTTAAAATGTACTGATTTAAAGTAAAAGAGAAATTTAGCACTGGTGTATAATAACCAGGTAATCTGGTATTTTATGGATATTGTCTAGAATTCATGGATTTTAGATGGTGCTTATGTCAGCTAAATTATTAAGATGACATAAGCACTGTGTAATAAAAGCAATTTCACTGGGTTTGAACTATATCGGCTTCTGGTATGTTAACTTAGCTCTAAATGACAACCTCAATAGTTGGGGCAAACTGCATTTGGCAGGTTTTGGCCAACCCAGAAGCAGAGGTATAATTATATATTTTTGTTATGGACTAATTGTATTGATTGGTGATTCATTCAAATGGAAAATGGTCATCTTATATGTGTGAATGTAAGAGATAACGAATTGAACTACAAGTGCAATTCATCTTTTTCTGTTCTTCTGAGCTGGGGGATAGGGTGGCGGGGGGGGATCATCTAACATTTCATTCAGAGTTCAGAATTCAGAGTTAATACGATGTATAGTAAAGTGAAACTCCACCTGTGGTTATATACTCTAAGCTGTGCTTTGACCCTACAGTAGTTCCTGACACTAACTTGGAGGCCAACCAAGGCAGCAGAACCATAGGCATAAGCCAAACAGTGAGAGCAATTTCAGACCTAAACATCATACACACATGAAGTGCAACATAAACCTGCATTTTACACTCCAGTAACAGATCTGGGGTGTTATACATCTCCCAAATGTGGAGTAAACATAATTGTTTCTCAGTTGCTCTTTTTTTTCAATTTCTTTCCATTCGGTCCTTTGCATAGAGAGATACATATGGAGAGAAATGGCAGGCAGTCTGGGGCTGGCAGATACTGTACCCATGTTTAGGCAAGGCTGGCACACACCAAAGAAAAAGTGTTATAACTTTGCTATTATTTTAGCTAGGAGTTACTGAGTCATTATGAAGACAGACAGTTACACACAAGCTCGCTTCCTTTTAAATGTACACAACTCTTAATTTAATAATTTCAATGTATAAGTAGTTTTATAGTATAATATATCAGAGGCGATTGCTCTAAGACAACAGGGGAAGCTCAACTTCCCCTACAATTTAATAAAAAATATGATATTTTGATGTTTACTAAAGTATATATCATGACAACGTTGCTATTTAATTATTACTAAGTGTACTGCATCTACACTATATCCCTTTTTGAAGTTGAACCCTTAATTTATTTAGCAATACTGATATCTGTTATTTGTTGCGTATTCAGATACCATCGGAAGCACGGCCCCATAGACCGATATTGAAGAGTGCTCTGTGTCTATGGCGAAAATATAAACTTTAATTAAACAACAGGCCAAAACGCGTAATTTTGAGTCCCGCCCTAACGCTCAGCTTCAATGGCAGTCTATGAGAGCTATACTCATAGGAAAACACATCACAGCTTTTATTGGACAGTAGGCTTTCTTTAATGCAATTTTGTCGAAGCTCAGCTTCTGTGTTTGACTCTTGGCAGATTTCTCAATGAGGGCACCGTAATAAACAGCCAATAATTGACAGAAATACATAGAGGAAATCAGAGAGTGCTCGATACAGCACCAAGACGGTGTTTGTATTTTGTGTACTTTTTTGCAGTTTATTTAAAGTTAGAGTTTTCAGTTCGTTTGATAATTATAGGCCTGCTTTGTTCGTTTTTTGTGATTATAACTAGCAACATAATGTATCTGCTTTTCATGCAACATGGCAGACACAATGTTGTTTAACAGATTAACTAGAGAGGTCAGTTGTTTAAGCCGAAGGCTAGGAAAGGCTTAATATGAATGCCCACCAGTGATTTAATTCAATAGCAATAATTTCAGCCATGTTGTAGCCTATGTATTTGTGCTTCCCCTATTTCTGAAAGGACCCGCTGCCACTGTATATATTATACTACATATAATTATATTAGTACATTTGCATGATTGTGATTCACAGTGTAACAGCCTGAATCTAGACCTGGATAATTATTATGCTGCAACACCAAGCATGGAGGGCTATTGTATTTGTTGTTTCCAATCCGGCCAGACCGCAAAAACTGTGATTATGACAAATACTCTCACCACCTCTAATCAGAAAAAGTTAAAATGGTGAAATTTTCTTGTTGTTCTTACAGTATATTTCCAGAGACTGTTCACCCTAGTTCTGATTGACAGCTGTTCTCAGAGGTCGGGAGCTCCCAAACTAAAATCAACAATGATATTCTTCATTGCACACCAGAAAAAAACTCGGACCTTGGAATAGAATAGTACTGTAAATGTCTATCATTTTCTTGCCAGAAAGTACAGAGAAGGTCCAAAAAGGTTGTTTCCTGCAGCGAAACTGCAAAAAAATGAACAAATTACAAGTTATCACATGAGAAAGAAGTTCAATTTTGGCCAGGATATTAAGTTTCCCAGAGGTTGTCTGGTCAGCACTGAAGACTTCTCATGTCCATCACAGTTATGTCTTCAGCATGTAAAACTTAGCAATGCGTGTAATTGTTTTTCTCTTCCCGCTGTGCATTTGAAGATTGATGGAGTTTACAGAGACGTGGAGACAAACACAAAATTACTGCTATTCAGAAATTACACAATCGAGACATCCGAGCTGAAGTGAATAACGGGAAAACAGTCATTGGGGTGACAGCGGGAGACTCATCTATGTTTTTTGCCTTCTGTCCAGTTTGTGTCGAAATTCCAGTACTTACTGTATGTCTAGATACTGAGTGAGGCTAAAAATGTTCAGGATGCATTAATGTCCAAAGGCAATAGTTTTCTGCTGCTTCTTCCTCTGGGTGGTTTTTAACACGGGAATAGGGGAATGTTAGCACAAAGTGAACATCAGTGACTTTGAACAAGGACATTCAAATGGTTGACCAAACTGATTTTACTCTTCTTCTCTTTGTAGGTCCTCCAGGAAAACGAGGAAGAAGAGGGCGTAATGGAGAACCTGGTGTGTAGTCAGAAACCTAGATGTAATATGTTGGCCACACAGTCAACTGAATGAGATTGTTTTCAATTCTATACATACACATCTATGGGTCTTAAATCACTGTAGAAACTATTCTATGAAAATGTTTGAATAAATATTTCAATGTTAGCGGACATCCAATACAATAATTTCTTAAACCTCATTCGGGTAGACACGATATGCCCAACAACTACTGCCGGCCTTTCCTGTGTGTTTTTAGATGCCTCCAAATTGATTCTATGCACGGTACTATTGTTCAACATAAGTATATAATGGTTCAGGCTCGGTGGCCTTCCCATCTTCAGCAACAATTTGTGGTACTGGTGTTCAGTCATTTCCATTTTCAGGCAAGTTCAGAGGACCTCCAGTAGAAATGACACCACACGCCTGAACCACCCTGTTCCCCTAAGATGACTCGACAAACTAATTCCCTGTTCAGACTCAAGTCTCTAAGAAAGGACGGTGGACATGTTTTGCTGCGATACTCCCGCAGACGAAACATGTTGCCACAAATTGAATTCACAGCGAGAACATGTACTTGGCAGGCAGTTCCACCCACTCTGAGGACACCTAATAACATGAGCGATAATGGGCACTGGAGCCTAGCATCACCGCTGTGCTGGTAGGGGTTTGGGGGTGGATAGGTACTATTTTTATTTGTACAAAACAATGATAAAGGATGGCCAGAGTGAGGTCCCAATTTTTATAGATATAAGTGCGTTTTTTAAGTTACACAGCTGAAAACGAAACATCAAAAAATGATTTTAAATGCATAGTATTACTACTGACTTCAATTACTACATTTAAACGAGTCATTGAGTAGGAGTCAAATAATCAAGTAGTCAAAGAATCAAGTAAAATCAGTTGCGGGTGTATATTTCAAACAATCTTGAAAAGAGTTACAAAGTTTCTGTTCCTTCCTTCATTGTCTTATTTTTCCTAATTAATTTCAAGTCTTGTTTGTGGCTGTGTTCTACTGTATGTTCAGAGGTTGCAGCCTAAAGACATGGATCAGTGTGGTATGGCTCTGCGCCTTGGCCTGCTCGTATTTACAAAACCCTGAAGTTAACCAGAGGTGGACTTTTGACAGATAGACAACAGTTCAATGTTCTGCTTGGCTACGATACTGACATACACTAACTTCATCATTGTGTATACAACACTTAACTTTCCAATAAACATCCCTCATGTTATGGTGATATTATGCAAAAGTGGTTATTTAACTTTTTTCGCTTTTCATCTGAAAGGGCAAATTTTGAAGAATTGCCCTGTCTTCCTTTCCACAGATTGTAAACAAGCAAACAATGTTGTCCTCACAATGTGGTGGCAATGATCCTTTAGTGATTTCTGATATAAAACAAAACACAAATACATCACTGAATATAGAGAACAGTGCTGTGGACCCAAAATAACTAACCCGAGGGCCTGCCAAATAGACTGTTTAGTTAAAGTAAACAGAGATGTCTGTATGATTCTTCAGGCTAGTTTTATACAGTATTTTATTTCCACTAGAGGTGAAAGTGATAAATGATACTGTAGAGGTGGGATTTAATATAAATTTGAGATCTTGCGCAATGCATTGTTCGCTACTGTAATTGTAATGGCCATATTTCATTTTAGGCTAAGTTATTATAATATTAGAAATGATTAAAAATATTATTTCAAAAGAAGCTTTCAAGACACATACAGTACTCATCCTTTATTAGTGAGCTAATACAGTACCGGTAAAGGAAAGTAGTACCATGGATAGGATTTATGAACTTCTCTTTGTTGAATCCAGCAAAAGAGAAGTGTGCCAGGTGAATAAAAAGGGTTCAGGATCTCAGTAATTCATAAATCCTACTTATTCCACCGAAATCCACCCCCCTCCAAAAATAAAATAATTAAAATGTGCATTTACTCATCCATATATACGTGCATGACAAGCTTTCATCCAAATTTAGATATAACTGAGGGCACAAATAGGAAAGAAACTGTGCTATTTACCTATGAATTAGATGAATGGAGTACTTTATAACCAGCTCTTGCTTATTTGGACATATGCACGCGGTGACATCCACCAAACAACCTGTGGCTGTCTGTAGTGGCTGCAGCAGGTGGTCGACTGGAAAAGGTCCCAAGTCTTCCTTGAACTTTTTCTTGTAGCTACAAGTACCTGCCTTCACAAGTTCAGGAGCGCATACTTTGGCAGTTTAGTGAAGAAAACTTAATATAGCTGCATTTTCACAGTAACCAGGTGGCTGGTTTACTTCAAGCGCAATTTTCTGTGAATGATGTGAGTTAATGTACTTGGGCTTAACAGACATTTTACTGTGTTAACCTGGCCTATTTAGAACCACTACTTGAACAGCGGATTATATTATAAATTACTGTGAGAAACCAGATTGGGACAAAAAGTTGTTAGAGCTCTTTCTGAAATTTTACATGTTTACTATGTTGTTCCTACAGTGTCAAAACTCAAAAGGTAAAACCTTTTTGAAGTGTAGTCTTATTGAGCCTAAAATACAGACTTCCATTACGTCTCTCGAGGCTGTAGATATTTCACTTTCCTGTCACAGGGAAGAACAGTTCAACGGGTGAACAACTAAACTTAACTTTAGCAGCTGGGTTCTGTTAAAAAGGTTCTGAAGCATCTTGTTGAGCATTTGCACAGTCCTTTATTAAACTGTAGTAATTGGTAAAAAGGACGACAGTGTCACCTCACAAAAGTCCAGGGGGACATTTAACAAGCGTGCAACCCCTTGTAGTAATAAAATGCGAACCACTTACAGATATGGAAATTGATACCTCTGGCTTGGTGGTCATCATTGGCACATTTACATGGACAGTGGATATTATGATGAGCAGTTTAACACCATGCCAAAGTATGATAAAGATAACAGCTCGGAGATAAGCCAATTTTTAATGGTTTTGTGTATGCTACTAAGTTTCCAGTTGTTCCAGCTGTTTCATATTTGTTAGTAAAAGGAAAAGTAATGTTCTTTAATTGATTACGTATGCTATTTTTGGCAAAAAACTCACTAACTGATTTATTTTTCTTTTTGTTTTTAGGACCTCCTGTAAGTATGACTTCTTCACATCTTCCTTGAGCACGATAGCCTAGTAAAGGTAACCTTTTTATAATATTCACTGTAACCAGAGCAGGATGCTGGAAAAAGCTACACTATGTGTTTGTTTTAAATTCTAAGTAGCCTATTGCTATGACATACAGTATTATTATTTGATATTAAGTTACAAGAGATGCACAAGAAAGCACTTCAAAGTAGCAAATAGTGTATAACTTCTAAAGCAAATGCAGTAATGCATTTAATTGCACCATGCAAAAATATGTTTTCTATTATTAAAATTTAATCCTACAGCACTCATTTAATAGGGGGGCCCTTCCTTGTCATCTAAGGCAGGCTGGTTTGTAATATCGTTTCTACCAGCCTCTGCCAGGCCATTGCACAAAAAAAAGACTATCTCACTTCATTACATAGCCCAGTGATCACTGAATAACAGATGGAAACTCCAGTTTTGCCAAAGATGAAGACAAACCCATAAATAAGCACTAGGGGTTCTGACAGTTGGTCAGAACCCGGTCAAGCGGGCACTATGTGTTTATGTGTGTGTGTGTTCTGTTAAAATTATTTATAGAGTCGGGAGGCAAGCGTGATTGAATAGGTATAATGGGGTGTGCCGACTGAGCCATAAAAGCCGTAAGTTAATCCTCAGAGCCCTCCGAGACGATTGCTGCTGGGGTTCTGGGACCTAAGTAAATGCAGGTGGCCTTGCTTTTCAGACGCTCTTGCCAGGCCTTGCATCTGACAAATACAGTTATAAAATGTCTCGGGACATTTCAAAGCAGGGACAGTGCGTGCGAATTATTTAATTATATACACACACACCTGACTTGATTTACGGGGCAATAAATCATAAATCATTCTGATAAGTAATTAAAGGTCTGATTTGGGGTGTTGGTACTGTTCTACTGCAGATTGAGGTAAGGGAAGTCGTTTAAGCAGCAGTTGGCATAGCTGGCATGTGGTAATTCTGCAAAAGTCTAAGCTTTGATTTAAGGAAAACCTCAATCGTTTTGGATGAATGTTTGAATATATAAGAACAGACGATTTTGGGCTCTGCAAATTTCATTGTGTCTTCAAAGAATGCAATGATCTGACAATGACTCATCCAATGGTCACCAAATCTGTTTCAGAACTATACAACCTGTGCCAAAAAAAATAGTAAGTGATCTCATGTGGTTTTTCATTTGCCATGCTCACCAACGGGGATAACAGGCGATACTGTACGTGTTGCAATGAATATTCAACAGCTCCATTTTTAAGACTTGGAACCTTGTGTAAATTGTACCCGGCATTTTACACCAAACAAACCAGCACTGGTTAAGTCATTATAGAGCTCTCTACTGAATTGAATTGTTACTTAGCCACTGGTAAGTGTACAGAGTCCAGCAGTTTCAGAGACACAAAGACAGAATAGGTCTCTTCAATCAAGAAAACCGTTGGGCCAGAGCTTCATTTGGCAGCTAATGTATGGTGCTCAGGCATGGAAAAGCCATTCAGTTTGTTTTCATTTACTTTCTATTTCCACTGCGTAGGTTTCTATGTAAATTTCATGCAGGATTACGATGTCAGTTGTCAAATGATCATGGGTTAGTTGAAAGAAATGTGACTCATGATATACCCACTCCTCTTTCAATTATGTTAGAAAGGTAAATTAAGGGAGAATGTAATTCATACAGATGTAGTTGATATAATGCTTTTCAAATACAACTAGAAGGAAATATTTAAAGGAAACTCATGGTTTCCTACAAATTTCAGCTGAAACATAATTGTATAGAAAAGGTTTGCACTGTCTGGGTATTGACAAGTAGAGCAAAGTTGATCTTTGCCTGTGCTCCCATCTCCGTTTGGTAATCCTGCAGTGATTGCAAAGAGGGGTATATTTACTGTCATGTCAGAACATAGCCCAGGGCACTCACCGCTGTGTGTGCACACCATTTAGCACCAAGTGAAGCATAAAACACCAGCCCAGAGGCAACACACACTCCAGTCATCTCCCCAACTATCACCACCACCACCCACTGGCTTTGCCACACTGTAGACAGTGCCGTATTCAGATGAGATTATAGAGACACGCGAGACAGAGCGCTTTTGAATCCTTTTAGACCCCGAGAGAAGAGGAGAATCATAATTAAACTGGTATAATGTTAGAAATACCAAGCTCAGTTAAACCCACCTGGAGCTGCATTAAAGGGAGTTGGTGTAAATGCATCTGTGTGTGTGTGTGTGTGTGTGTGGGGAAGGGGGCATGTTTCGCACAAACCACGCTCATGGTGCAAGCGCCGAACCCAGGCATCTCTGTAGAAAGCAGATGCTCTGTGCTGTATGAAAGAGCCCCGCTAGTGCTTCCGCGGGGTTACGTTCTCCATGTGGCAGCTGTGCGCTGCTCGGCTTCCTGCTCCTTTCGGAACGGCCTGTTGTGAGTGATGCCAGCGCCAGCGCCGTTTGAGGATAATCTGCTAAAAGGCTATGAATTATGCAGCTGCGGTGCGGGGGGAATAGAGAAGCGTGCGCGTGTGTGTGTGTGTGTGGGGAAGGAGGGGCAGCTGCCCAGGTGCCCCAGCACCTCATATGTTATGCAGTACAGCCTTTTTCTCTCAGGTTGAGGTGTGGCCGCTCCTATGGCAGGCCTTGACGTTAAGCTTTCCCTCCGTGTCTTATTTTAGCTTGGTGTAATAAAACATGTCTCCAATGGGGGTGAAGGGGGAAGGGGGGCTTTTGCCCATCAGAGAAGACAGAACTTCTGGGTTTATCTAAGGCAAGAGGCGGTGAAGCGGAATATATCGACTAGGAGGTCCCGTGTCCCGCATCCCTGATTTATTTAGCTTCCCTGCTGTTGTTAGTGAATTGTTATGGCAGGTTGTAAATTAGAAGCACAAAAAGGCAATAAACTGTTTCAAAACACACACACACGCACACACACACGCACACACACACACTGGTTGTCAGGTCCAGCTACAGCTATGTATCTACTGTAATGTACCTTATATCGCGACATTCACAGGCTACGGGGCCACGAGCAAGCCTGCCAGCGCTTACAAGGCTATGTTAAGAGTTTGACCTTTTCAATGTCAGACTGACAGAAGAACTTACTCTCCAGCCATCCAGGACATGTTTTCATAGTTACGGTATGAGTCCATAGTGCATCTTGACTGTATCATTCTGTAAATTTGCCTCACTGTTTTGCATTAGTGTAACTGAAAAGACTTGGTAGATGCCTTATAGTGCAGGCTTAATGAGGTTAGGTAAAGAGTTTTGAGCAGAGCTCAAACATTCATGTCAATTTGTCAGTTTCAACAAGCCGTCAAAATGCCTCATCTCATTAATTATACTCATGCATGAATGCGGGTTCAAAATATACATATTCCGAAGAGAGCGTCTGTCCGAGTGACAGCCACTCAGGTCAGACATGTGTCATGTGACGTGACGCGGCTAATTACCTTAACCCAATGGGAGCGAGGCCTATAGGGGATTCAGTGGCACTCCCTCGATGAGCCATGTTGACATACATACAAAACACATGCAGGAGACTCATTTCGATATTCAGCCATTCGGACGCATATGAAAAACTTTCGCTTTTAATGATACATGTTTGTAATTGTTTTACTATCTATTTGCTATGGCCCTGGCAGAATCACTACTTCCACAGTCACATTCAGTACAGAAACACACACACACACACACACACACACACACACACATTAAAGTCATCTTATGCCAGCTAATTGTGATACACTGTAGATATGGGAAACAGATGCATATCCAAAGTTTTCCAGTGTGGTTTTACTATCCCTGCCTATCTCCTATGTCCAGCCCCACCCCCTTATCCTCCCGACAAGCACCACCAGCCATCGTCCGTTCCTGCCCATTCTACACTGATTTCTCACATCACTGTCCCCGATTAGTTTCCCGCCTTGAAAAACACATTTTGCCGAGGCCTAAGGTAATATGATTGAGGATTCCCATGCAGAACTAACAGATGGATGAGCGGTGTGCTTGTCTCTTATCATGATTTAGTTCCAGATTCATGCACATGGTTTGAAATTCAACAGAGGATTTGTTTCTAAAGATCCCAGCCTACATCCGTTTACCGGGGGGAATATCTGAATGTGCGATTTGCTATTGCCACTACGTACATATTCTCTGTTGGTGTGTCGGTTTATCTGTGGAGAGCTGTGATGAGACAGTACTTTACCGGATAGAGAGAGCTATTCCTTGTGAAACTGAGGCGAAACCCTCCCTGCAATGTACAGTTCCCAGTCTAGAAGGACAGTACACCGGCCATTTTGTTTAAAAACTTTAAAAAGCCACAGATACGTGACTTTAGACACTTACACGTCGTTACAACATCTAACACCGCCACCCCAGAATGTTGTTCCTTGCCAGCACTCTGTTGCCTCGAGGCGTGCTTTGTTTGCTTCCCGTGTACACACACGTTTATTAAAATGATGTTGCTGTGTGGAGAGAAAAAATGAAAAGAAAAAGCCTCAGACTGTAAAGGAAAGAAGGCTGTGAAACCAATAGTTGTTGGCCGGTGCTCTAAGATATACCATAGCTTGCACTGTTGATTGATTGATTCCATGTGACCAGCAGATTCTTGGCTACAGAAACTCCGGCCAGCCCAGTCAATATGGTGTTCCCCCAACATGGATGTACTATAAGCTCCCGTTTGTTGGATGGATTTTTCTAGACTTGTGTACATACAGTATAATGGGTCACTGCCCGTGAAAGCCAAAGCAGTCTCATGTAACATCGTGCCTGACTTCCAGGCGTTTGCCCCCCACACCCCACACCCTCCACAAGGTCAGCCCAGTGTTTCCCAGCCAAAGCCACAAGAGTGATTGTGATCGTGTCAACATCAGCTGTGGAAGCAATCCAGCAAACTCCGGCAAGCCCTGTCAAGCTTTCATCCATCATGTTGTCAGAATATTATAGCAGGATAGAAAAGTAAAACATGGATATTTAGTTCCCATCTATGTGAAGCGAATGGTGAGTGACAGAATCGGGCCCTTCTCAATGCAATGTTTTGCGCTGGTGGTGCCTGGAGTTAGCTTACATTAAAGGTGGAGTCAGCGATTCTAAGATAATACACTTTTTGTCAAATTCAGTGAATATCGTCTCACTGGGCTACTTACTTACTTGGCAAGCTGCCGAATATGTGAACAAAAAACAAACAAACAAAGAAAGTGGTCCAGACCTCACCACACATTACTAGTGTACTAGGGAATACGCCATTGAAGGCAGAGCTGTTTTTACTCTTTTTCCAGCATCTTTGACTCCACATTTAAGTGATAATTACAGGTTAAATAAACTATATTATTGGATTCCATTTTTCCTTTCAAAGTGTTGCTCCTCTCTGCTAAAAATTACAAATTCAGAATTCATTCAATGTTAGAAAGGAAGTTAAAGCAAACCTGTCATACTTTCAGCATCAGACCCATCATGTTATAATAATTCCTACAATAATGGAATTGTGCAAAAATGTGCGTGTATCCATCCTGTTTAACTAAATTAATGTACTGGGTGGTCATGGCATAAAGGGGGAATAATGTGACAGTATCATATTTGAAATGGTGAGCGGTGATCTTCAGGTTGTTAGTGGTTTTGGCCCCAATTTGCCTCACGCGCCTTCAGATGTGCCAGGGGCTTCCCTTTCTCCTTTACAAGCTGCTCATTTTTGAACCACTGGAGGATACAGTGGTCATGGTTTGGCTTACACTCAGAGGTAGACATGCGTCTGGGTGGGGAAGAGCTATGCTGGTGCAGTGGTCCGCCATAGAACTGACAATATGGCATGAATGCAGGGTGTTCTTTCTGCTTTCAATGGCACGACGGCGATCACCAAGGAAGGTTGAAAACTTGACCAGTCCTTGAGTTTTCCGTTAGTTTGTGTATTTCTGAAGCAATGCCACACGTTTGCATAACTGGAGCATCAGAAGAGAAGCCTTGCCTACTTCTTGTGTCACTTGTAATTAAATGCAGACACTGCAATACTGCATTCTCTTAAGCATTTGGGTTCTAGTAAGTTCACTGCCACGGACTGGCTGTTAAACACCCCCGTGCCAAATGTTGTGTAAGTGCACCCCAGCTGTAAGCCTGATATGACGTGTAGATCTGTTTTCAGACCATAATATGCTGATTCATATATATACAGGAATGTTGCCAATATTACAGTAACACCGGCATTGATGTGTCTCCTCAAAGATCAACCCTATTACTTAGTTAACAGCTCAAAAAACACATTTTAGGGTGCAGTTACACTTTAAATTAGATTTTAAGAACAAACAAAGTCTTTAATGATTTATAATGTTATTTGGAATAAACGATATATGAAAACAGATATAGGACTGTGTAGGACTCCTACTTTGTTGCTTTTGTGCTATTTTTCAAGGAAAACAGAGAGATATGCAGTAATATGTCGAACATGGATGGGACTTGTAATGCCTACTGGAAATAGTGTTTACAACAGGTGATTAAGAATCATTATTGTAGCCAGGCAGATCTTCACAGGCCTGCAAATGATTGCTTAGCTAATAGACGGCCACAGCAGCCCCCATGCTATTCCTTTTCAAAACAGACGTTGCAGGAGAGAACTATTTAAACGTCAACATTAAAGACCTTCACATAGTACTTACAGTACTTCTTAAACCAGAGAACGCCCACCAGTTCAAGCGATGTGCAGGTGTAGATTGTGTCGTAAAAATCACTTCCACGTGCACTGCTGCCAGACTGACACAGTAATTATATCACGATGGCACACGTGTTGCACACCGCTTATCTGTTTTAGCGACGCCGATGTTGCTAGCAAGTGAACATGGAAATGTTTAGAGCGGTAGCAAAGCTACAGTCATGGCATTTTCACTTTGATTTCAGTTAATGGATTGTGTGTGTGTGTGTGTGTGTGTGTGTGTGCGTGTGCTTGTGTGTGTGTGTTTATTGGCCTAGAGGGGGGCAGAGCTGTAAAACGACGGATCCACTAACACATTGCACACTTGCACATTGCGCAAGGCGTACGTATGCGTGTGTAATTGTGTAATGATGCTAGATCTAATCTACTTGAATGGGTAATATGTACAGTGCAGTAAAGATGTTGTATGGTAAGAACATAACCGCTTTCTCATCTATGTTGTAGCTAGCTTTATGGCCTGAGTATAAGCACCAATGTCTGTCTACATCTTTATATCATAGATTCATCGCTGTGTAGCCAACACGTTCCCCAATCTCTCTAATTGAATAACACCCTATACCAACCGTATAATAGCATTTTCTTTTGCTTTATTATGGAAACACATTTAGGTCATTTTCAAACCCTGGAGGTAATGGAATTCATATGTAATATGTTTCCACTATGTTGATTTGGTTATCGTAAAAAAAATCTAACTTTATTGAAATGTTAAGTCAGTGTTCCCTTATTCAGGGGATATTTTTATGTGGTATAGTTATACATGGCTGTATTTCAAAGTTTAAATACATGAACCTGTTTATTGTGCCATTGCTTTTGTTTTCAATTGTATATTTATGTATTACTATCAAAATGGATTAACATTGATACATTATACTGTAGTAATGTTAAATAGAGCAGTGTCAGTTAGTATCAATTGAATATAAACATATATGAATATATGTTCACACATCCACACATTTTTATTCATTGCTCCCTGGAGAGCAATAGCTATAATAGCTCACTGTGCAATATGTCAGTGAAATAACAAACATATCATGTCATGTGGAAGACGCTATAGCAGAAATGCCAGTAACCAAAAGCCATCAGAGATAGCAGCCTAATATCTGGGGATACAAATCAGTGACGTGTTATTAATTCATTATTTATTTATTTATTTATATATTGTTATTTTATTTTTTGACACATTCATGATTTCAACCCAACTTTATAATATGCTTTAGTGAAAAAACATTTCAGTTAGTTTAGCTGCCATGATTGGGTCTTCAGTGGACAACAGTGTTTCTCAAATATGGAAACGTACATTATACCCCAAGGGGTACCTAAAGGGGATACAATATGTAAGAGAAATACATTAATGCATCAATAAGGAACATTGTGCTCTTCAATCCAATTTGTAGGGTCATTTAGAGTTGGTATTGTGATATTGTGGTAATGTATTATGTTCTCTTCATAGGGTCCACCAGGTCTGAAGGGTGATAAGGTGGGTCATTTTATATATTTATTAATATATGTGTTTTCAATTTTGCACATCATTGTCTTGATAGCTCTTTGCGGTAATTTCTATATAAAAAAAGAACATATCTCTCATTTACTCACAGCCAGTTTGTTCATGTAAAGTCAAATGTTGCATTTTATGCTGTAATTCACTTTTGAAAAAGGCAAAGTCATCCCCTCAATTCTCTGCGTCTGAAAATGTATCTCACCATGCCGCTCACAAATCCACAGCGCGGTACGTTGGCCACCCCCGTCCCGAGACCGAGTTCTGAAATGCTCGACTGACCGTCGCATCATAAAAAGTGCCGCTGAGCGTGCGGAATAACCGCTCTATCTCCCAATGCATTTGCAGGACGTGGGAACTAATGGCTGCCCATTACTCTTCCGCTCGGCTAGATGAAAACCCACGAGGTCCCTTTATTCACCATAAGTCCATGTCCTTCCATTGACATCCAGTGGAACGAGACAGCACTTTCTTGATCCAAGAATCTCAAATAATGCGCATGCCTCAGGAAATAATGCTGGCCGAGTCCGTGCCTGAAGAGAAACTTGAAACTCTCAGCTGTGTCTGTTAGCACACACATGTGTACTCATTGCCTTCACTCTCGCTCACAATTATGGATGCATACAAACATGTATGTTTGTATTGCATATCGTATATAACCTGTAAGAAAACAATCTGATATAAAATAGACTTTCACGCCTTTTCCCAAAATTGCCTAAATGTGAAGTGGAGCTTTGGTTTAGGTCTTGATGCTTTTTCTGCACATTAAAACCTCTTGAGGACAGGTGTCCCGGGGACGGGACACCGCCACTGTTTTATTTAGAAGCCAGAATGTAAAACATGTCAAAAACGGATTTTCTTTTACAGTGTCAGTGAGACATATCTTCTGTGTGCAGAAAACATAGATTCTCATTAAGCTTACTAGTATATATTCACTTATAGTAGCTATGAATAAAAAAAATAATAGGTTAGCTTGAAGAGATCAGTGCTAAATGACCAAATAGCGACTCATCAATAATTAGCCTTTATTTATAAAATATTTTATTCATCGATCAGCCATCTTAAGTTGTATTCAATGGGTCCTGTCTATTGCCTGGTATACATAACCTTTGGGTGTTTGAATCCATACATTTTTATTCAAAAACCTGAAATTTTCATTTTAAAATTAGCGGAAAAACCTGTTGCAGATAATCTTTCACGTAACTATTTCCAGACATCCAACTATTAAAAGTTAAATCCAGTTTCTCTGCAATTATCATAGCGAGTTATCACAACACTTCCTTGAATCCTTTGTTGTCGAATAGATGAACTCTGAACCATTAGAATCGTGTGTATAATCCAGTATGGCGAAGTGGTTCCTGTGGGCAGGTGTTCATTTGATGGACAGTTGTTCCGTCAAATCACAGCCGAACTTTTGAAACTACTTAGCTATATAGCCAATGATCTGAGCTTGTCAGAAATGTTTGATTGGTCTTCTTACGGGTCATATTATAGGTGTACGTAGGGTAGGGGTGGACGATAAATCGAATATACTCAATATATCGTGAAATGTTCTACATGCGATGTAGTAAATTACTATATTGCAAACATCCAGCTTTTAAATTGTCATGTAATACGCTGGCATGAGATGCACTTCATTTCTCAAACATTTACGTTTCACATGATTCATGAGAGGCGAGTGTGTATGACGTTGGCAAGAAAACTGAATATCGAGATAAATATCATGTATCGCCATTGAGCCAAAAGTTATTGAGATATTACTTTTTGTCCATATCGCCCAGCCCTAGGTGGATGTGTAAAACTAAAAATTCTAACACATGCTGTCATCCCCTGGAAGACGTGATTAGAAGTGTCAGCATCCTCCAATGTCAGTCAATTCATTACTTTTTACTTGCATTTTGAAAGATGATGTAAATAATTAAATACAAAAAATGTATGGATTTAGTTTTGTGTAATTGTTTGCCATATATACTGTGTGCTGTTATCCTACATTAATTTAACATCTGCACAAAGTTCAAAGTCCTTCTTTTTATAAACTCTCAAGCATTTCCTTACTTCAGGGCCAACGTAACAAGTTAAAATTCGGTATGTTTTTCAGGTCCCTTTGAGCTTTAATGGCAAAAACAATATTATTCACTAAAGGTTAAAGTAAGGTCGTCTCATACTGACTTGACAAATAGATTGAAGCTAGAGCACCAAAACCCCTCTGATAGCATTGCGTAATACTTGTTAACTAGGGCTATACAGAGGAACTATTGGTCACTTCTGACACATCACTGTATTGTGTGTTAGTACTGTGTGTTTTATAACATGAAAGACTTCATTACACTGTCAAAGCTAATTCATTTGTCTGCAGGACAACCCTATTCTAGGACTAAAAAGACTTTTAACTACACTATATGTCATTCCAGGTACCAGTTCTCCCATAAAGCTGCAAAGCTTCTACTTTATCACAAGCCTCATGTTCTATGTTTCATTGAAACTTTTATATGGCATTTTCTCTCACCTCTACTGAATAAATCCCATCTGGCATTCACATTAATACAATATGTTTTCCTTGTAAAAGGGCTGACCCTGCAACATTGCCAAAGTACTATTACCTGATATTGCCCTGCACATGTGTTTACTGCTGTACAGGACTATTACCCAGCTTCCTTTGCTGGTGTTAATAAAGTAGCCTCTACTAAGCTTATTAAGGAGTGAACTTCAGCTGATGTCAGACAAAGCTTGAGTTTAATTAAGTGCATATCCAGTGCTCCAACTAAACCAAATAAACAGCATTGCACTTAAGATGCGTTCCCAGTCCATGACCTTAGAAGAATCGCAAGCACTTTTACAGATGGAATAAAACCACAGTCACCATATTGCTTTGTACTCATTCACCATTATTCACGCTGGGTTTTGAAGAGTTCCTGATATGAAATCAAACCGTGTGTTCGTTTCTCTTTTGAGGGAGGGGAAAAGGCTCTGTCAACAGAGACCCCAGCATGCTAGAAAGCCAGACAGAGATCTTTGGGGCGTTCTACACGCCTCACCCGCGAACCTCAACCCCACCCCCCTCCACCGAACGCCACACCACCGCGTACCCTATCCATGTCAGTCTGTGTTATCATAAGTGATTTTACTCTCAACCACAAAGAATAGTTGAGGTCGCCTGTATTATTTTTCTTCATCAATGTGTTTTGAATTATACCTCAATGATTCTGGTGTGTGTGTGGTCATTAGACAATGTAAAACGTTTGTGTGTGTGTGTTTTAGTGTCTGGTCTGTCCTTGGGTTCAAGACAAATTCTTCTTGCTTCTTTACAGGGGGATCAAGGCGACCAGGGGCCGCGGGTATGTGGTTTTACTCCAACTTCTCCTCTTGTGATTGCCTGATGAATGTGATTTGGTGTTACTGTGTGTCTCCCCCAGGGAACTTGTGGGTAAAAGGTTTGACATGCATGGGATTCCTGGGATACTGTTCTTTCTGTCAGCCAAGCAAAACTATTGCTAAATGACAAATGGGCAGGCAAAAGTGCAAATACTTAATACAAATAGAAGGCATGGGGTGTTGTATTTTGGAAATTGCATTCTTTTTTTTTTTATTTTATTAGTTATTTTTTTACATTTTCTTTTTTTTTTGCTTGTTGCTTGTGCTGTTTTGCCTTTATATGTATACTCCTCTATTTCGTTATTGTGTCCCCAAGATAAAATGTATTTTATGATTATCATAATATATCTTATAAATGATAATGAAAATATGCTGCATACAGATATACAGTATAAGATATTATAACAAGAAGCTCATTAAGGAGAAGAGTACTTCAAACCACACCAATGTGCAATTGCAAAACTGGTTTCAACCTCCAGGGTAATTCGGGTCACAAATTGAGCAGTATACCTTCTGCTTGTCTGTCAAACTATACCTTTGTCAGCAATTGTTAGCTAATACACTTTTTGTCACCAAATATCTCCTCACGGTCTGGTCACAGTTCAAATATGAACGCTCTTTCTCCAGCATCCCTGACACCACCTTTAAATGCAAGTGCCTGCATAAGCACCATGCCTGATGCTGTGGCTTTTATCTGAATGTGTTTATCTAATGCCAGCCTAGCTCTTATAACCATAATTACTCAAGGCTCATTTCAATATTTGATGCTGCTGAGGGCATTGGGACGTTAATCATTTTCAGCTCAGTATCTTGAAATTGCGATAAAATCTCTAAATGATGATAATGTGAATCACTGCTCGACAAACTGCAAAATGAATTAGTCTTGTTCGGCCCCAGCACCTAGCAATGAGCAAAGCTGTCACGTTTGAGGCGTCCATTTTTCTCAACCGAGAGCGAAAGAACAATCTCTCTTTCATCACAGACCTTACGACTACTTGCTTGTTGAAACTGAGCTGCATTAAGCGATATACGCAGTCACACATGAACAGATGCACATGCGTGCGCGCGCACGCAGACACACATAACCCACATGTTTCATTTCTCTAAATCATTCAGTGTCATCATGTGTGGATTAGAACGGGTCACAGTCACTTAAAGTGCTTGTAAATTATTTCCTCCAGGCCATAGGGCAAAATGGTTAGAACACAGGGATTGGAGGCAAAATAAAGACGTTTGTGTTGTCATCATAACCACCAGGCACGCTCTTATTTCAGATCAGATTCCATTTCCATACTGGCGCCCACCCACACATTTGTTGTTTGTCCTAGGCAAGTTCTGTCCGTCAAACCGATGCACTAGTCCATAAATCAGCATAGATTACTGCCTTTCTGAAATTGTATTCATCTTGTGAAAAGATAGGATATATACAACTTCCAAGTTTAGAAATGTATATATATTTTCTGGTAGCATTGCCATGATTGGTAGCCTATAGAATTAGAAATACAATCTGGGCTTGGTGTAATTTATGCCTATTGAATTTTATAAATGATCATTGCAGATACTTAGAAATAACTGTTTAGCCAGCCACTGTACACAGAGCTAATTGTAAGTAAATGCTCTCTCTCTTCGGGTATGCTTTCTTGGTTTGGCCCATAATTTGTACCCTTTTGACCTGGGAAATGGAATCATCCGTCTCAATGTTCAGCCATTTGAGGTTGACTGATAAGTACCAGACACACAGTACTGGCCGGCTCATATGTTTCGTACAGAGTAAATAAATAGTCTACTCCCAGAAAGCATTTAATTAACTTCCAGTTATTGGGAGTTAACACACGCATGCACACACTCACACACACACACACAAACGCACATGCGCACACACACACATACACACGCACACACACACACGCACGCACGCACGCACGCACGCACGCACACGCGCACACACACACAGTTTCAGTATACAGATGACTGTCTAAATGTTGCTTGAAATCTAGATCACTATCAAATCACATTATATTTACCTACTAATCTAAAGTCACTATGTCACCCAGGGAAGGTAGTTTAAAGGTATTACAGAGATTGTCTTAATGGATGAAGCCAGTGTGACCATGGCAATTAATGAGTGTCTGCATTGTGTTGAGCTCCGCTACACCAAAAATATACAGTTGGTTTGGAACACTCCAAATATACCATAGATATTCCCAGTAATAAAGTGGTAATTGTAAACAAACTGGTTCTGTGGTTACATGTTGTGAGCTCAACAAAATGCTCAAACACTTAACAGTTGCAATGTTACAGGTAGGAATCATGTTAAAAGTAATTTGTCAGCTTCTTTATGTAAAGTAATTAATCACCTGCTCCTGGGCTTTTGCCAAACCAAACAAAGATCTGCTCATCTTATTTACTGTGTTGCTAGTTAACTACTATATGTTACAATACACTTAATTGTCTTCATGGGGCAATAAGTTCCCTAGTTGCTGGTTTCTTTACAACAAAAAAAAAGACAAAGTAGAAACACATTTAACACAATACTGTACAATATATACATTAAGCCGATAAATACATCCATGTACTACATAGCGACAGTAACTACTTTATTACTACCGCTGTGGCAGGTTGGAAGGTTTTATTATCATGACGATTTAAGTGGTCTTTAAGATACCACGCTGTTAGCTGTGTGTTTTACGCAGGTTAAAGACAAAACTGGATTTACAGGTGTGTGTATGTGTGTGTGTGTGTTTGTGTGTGTGCGTTTAATGTGTGCACGTGTTTTCTTGGGTCAAAAGGGGTCAAGCTAGTATCACCCTGTGGCCAAAGATAATTTGAGCATTTCCACAGGCCTCCATGTTGTCTTACAGTTGTCTTACATATAACAACTTCCTTGGCCTGCTCACCCATATGTCATTCCATTGAGGTCAAAGGTAATGTCAAACTGTTAAAGGTTAAGAAAGCAGCAATAATACATAAGACAAATGTATGACAAATGCACTCAAGGTGCTAGTTGAGGTATAAATAGCTGTAGTTGCTACTTGTACCTATAATTGACTGTGTGTGGTCTAGAAATTGCATTTTAGCTACAGCTGGTTAAATGGTTTGAGAGTTCATGTAAATCCTTGAAGTAAAAATAAGGATAGGAGATAGGAGATAGGAGAGATTTACAGGGTTGTTCCATTAGTCCAATTTTAAATATTCCTTTTTAAAGCTTCAGGAATTCCAGGAATGTAGGAATTTGTAATCATATTCCTGTATCTGTTTACTTGGAAATGGATCACTTAACAAAATCATTTATTTGAGATAGATTAGTTAGAATATGAATGTATGTGATACATGCCAAGCCAAATGGATGCAATTATTGTCAAAATGCTGTCCTTCTTAACAGCATGAAAGCCAGTGAATGGTTAATTCGCTCCATATATTTTGGACATAAAGGAATATGATGACACAGACCGTTTGCGGCAAAGACATTCTGTGCATTTGGGTGGTCACAGGGACACGGTATCTGTTTCCTATTGACTTCATATCTTGCTTCTTGTTTACAACAGCTCTCGATGTCGGAAAATGCATAGCAGCGGCACCCCTGACCAAATAACCAACATCCTCTTTGCAAGGGGAAGAACAAAACAAACCAGTGTTGTGTACGGATGGTTAGGATTCTATGTCAACCACCATATCATTATCATTCATAAGTGCGCAGACTTTGCGTGATTAGCTCTAGCCACACCTATCCCAGGACGGACGTTTGGCTCGTACGTACAGAGCCTCTTCTCTGACCTATTTTTCTCAGTCAGATGATCGTTTCATGTTGTGCTCCAGCTCCAGCACACACTGGCAAATGTCAGAGAGGCTGCTGTTGCAAAACCGTGGCCAGGCCAGCCAGCGGCGTATAACACGAGCTAGCACATAATGCTGGCATGTCATGGAAAGTGAGGGAGACTAATCCCGAAGCCCTGACTTCTCTCACTGCAAATGAATTGAACAGAGCCTGAAAGCAAACAGGCTCAAGCCCGGGGGCGCGTGTGTGTTATGTGTGTGACGGGGTGCCACAATATCTTTGCCAAGCTCAGCAATGGGGTTTAGCCGCACTACATTTTTATGTCGACACTCCCTTGTTTGTCCCTTGGGTTGACCCTCCACCCCCTTTTTCTTCACCCCCCCCCCTCCCGGATAAACCCCCAGTCCAACACTTGTTTTCACTTTCTGTCTCAAAGATGTTTGAGGTCATAAATAGTCCCAGCTACACACAGCATGGCTATTGTCTTCTGTGTAAGAGTATCCCTTTTTTTCTTTTTTAATGCTGCGGGCCTGACTCAAGATAGCCGCTCTAGCATCCCATGTTTTTAATGAGCCGTACTCTGTAGATATTCCTGGAAATCTGCAGGGATGACACTGTGTCAATTTGGGATAATGCAGCTTTTAGAGGGGTTTGTGACAGATAAAATATTAATTATCAAGTGGGATTATGCCAAACAGTATGAAATTGGTTAATTGTCCATAAGATTTATCGCTTCACAAATAAACTAAAACATTTTATTTACACTAAAGGATAGCATATTTTACAATTTCCTATTAACACATGACAAATGTGTGTTCTAATGAGTATATGCATACAATTGTGATTGATTGCTAAGGGCTCTCCACTTTCAGAAATCCAGTTTTAAAAACATACGTACCAGATGCCTTGGATAATGATACTGTATATGTAACAAATTGAATGAAAGCACATCTCAAAATGTGTTCTTAAATAATACTGGACAATATGGTCTTTAAAATATGAGTGATGACAATTGTGAGAGTATACTTTTTTACACAGAACATGCAATTGTCTGATATTCAACCAGTTCTTGAATCCTGAACTCAAGCTAAAACTATTGTACTATAAATCAGCATGTTTAGTTTTAACAAGCAAATCATTTTGTGACCCTTCTTTGTTCATTTATTGTGAGTAAATCAAAACTGTCATTCAGTGTTTTGACAAGGCAGTGAGAAACCATTTAATTGAATATGCCGTGTGTCAATATTGTTGCACGCTATGAGCATTAAAGTCTATTTATGATAACCCTATCACAGGATAGGAACAAAATAAACCTCAATTGGAATAGCAGATGTATAAAAGTTAAGGGAAAATATAGTATGGTTGCTATCATCCATCCTACTAAATATTACTAGTATGTAAATATGATTTGCTAAAATGGCGTTGAGTTGCATATAATGCTTGGTTCACATGTTTGTTGGTGACAACCTCCTTTATTTGTATTTGTCTCGATTGATTTTGATAAGCTTGTTTTTGAATGTCATGCGTGTGTTGTGCCACATTCTGCTGTTTGTCCCTATAGGGATTGGCTGGTCTCCCTACGCTGGCTGCTTTGCACAGCAATCAGATCCTGACTGTGAAGGTTTGTCAGTGGCGGCGTGGCCTAGCCGCTCGGCCCGACCAGACCTGACAAGCTGCATACACTAAAGGCTTTTGAGTTAATGTGGACGATAAGGCAGGCATAGGCAGAAACCCATCCACTCTGTTTTGGCCAGTCGATTCATTAGTAGCCCTATCACCCCAAATATGTTGGGTCCAGAAAAGCTGTAGATACCAGGATCCTAGGTAAAAAAGAGAAGGTAGCTTCAAAAAACAATAATGTGTAGTTATTTGGAACCACATTTAACAAACAAGACATGGTCTGGCTAATATCCATTGATGCCAAAAGAGTGGAGAAAAGTTGAAAAAGAAGACTTAGAGGTTTGCCCAAAGTGACTAAATGTATTAGTACACTATGTATTAGTACACCAAATGTTATTACTGAATTAGGTTCCATGACCACTGAAATCTTTCAGTCCACCAAGTTTCCCATCAAGGTTATTGGAGATTGGCATTTATGTGTTGCCAATGGACACTAGTGATCCATGTCTTGGAGGGGAAGAGTGGCAATACTCCAGAGTGGCGTTGGTGTATGTAGCTTCCAGGGTCTGACGGAGCGCTATGCGCTGCGTTGATGACGGCAGCCCGTTCGCAGTGGCGGAGAACTCCACATGTTTCCTGGGTCTGTAAGTGCGGTGAGCCACCCTATCACCACTGAGGTGGTGATTACGGGGCTCTGGCTGCCCCTTCTCAAAAGACATTCCAGGCTAAAGTGTGGATTTCTCCCCGGCACGCGTGAAGGCGCTGGTCCCGTTCCTGTTTCTAACCGTCTCCTCTGTTTCTTTTTGTTCTCTCCCTCCTTTGCCTTTTTCTTCTTCCCGCTAAACCTGGGACCGCCAACCTTCTCTCGCCAACCTTCTCTCACCTCTGACCTTCGACCTTTTGACCTCCTCGCGCGCCTACTCAGATGGTCTTCCCTAAGATCAATCATGGCTTTCTTTCCGCTGACCAGCAGCTCATTAAGCGGCGTCTCATTAAGGTAGTGGCTGCATCCTCACT
>JAODUE010014569.1:0-26016 GCA_027564755.1 Amblyopsis hoosieri
AAGCACTTTGTGATTTTATCTGTGAAAGGCGCTATATAAATAAACGTTACTTACTTACTTACTTACTTACTTACTATATGATCTTTAATGACCTAGGAGCAACCCTTAACTGCATAAGTATGGTTTACAAATGGTTGTTTTTCTTCTTATAAGAGGGCCTCGCGAGCCTACGTTTTGCACAGGTATGATGTCACACCCTCTAATATGAAGCTCAGACATGTCAGCGTACAGTAGCTGTATAATGCCCTTTGATATTACAGGAGATTATAGTTCTATATTTCAATGGAAACTGTGTAGAGCAGCATTGAGTTGTGGTATATCGTGCGTGTGACAATGACACCACAAGGGGTGTCATTGCAGGTCCAACACAGCATCCAGCATGTCTGTCTGAGGGATGCTTGCTGGCAGCTCGTCCCTGAGGGCTTTCACACCATCCTATCCAGCCGGTGAAGGCCACCATTGGTGTGTGTTACCGCTCACATCAGTGTTCACAAGCTCCCACAGGGGCTTCATTGGAAGCTATCACGGGCCCATCAGAGGTTGCTGTGATTGTATGTTGTTTTTATTTTCCCCCATCACTATTGCCTTTGACGTTGTGGGGACGGTGTTGTTTTATACAGAAGGGGTTAACATAGTTAAGGAAGGCATACACTCTTCTGTAGATGGTGATAAGGCCCTGGCCTGGCTGTTAGAGGGTTGCCATGTACATGAGGAATCTGTTGAGTTATGAGCTAATATCAAGATGCATGTCTGGGCAGGGGGAATGTCACGTATCGAACCAAACATGAAAACAATGGGATAGTGACTATAACAACCACTCTAAACAGCATTGTTAAATATTCAAATAAAAATACTTTACAGCTTGGAATACATACTACAGGATTTTGTACAATACAGAATTAGTTTAAACTTGAAGTTGTCACATAACTTTAACATACTGTACTTTATTTATACGACAGAACTATCTATAGTTGTCCTGCCTGGGCTAACAAATTAACCATTGGCAAAGAAACTGTATTACATTACATTCTCCCTCAAGATGAGGAAATATAGAACATTAAATCAGTGCATTTTATTGATCAATACCCAATCTTTACATGAACAGTTAAATATTGGTCTACACAATTGATTTACGTAAATAAACAGTATTACAATTTATTTGAGGCTAAGGAAACAAACTAGTCTTGGCCTTAGGCCCACACACTAGAGGCCACATTAGAATCAATCACATTTACAGAAATTACATTTGATAATAAATCTACAAGGGCCTAATGGTATTGATATGGTTCTACAGTGAGAATTGTAAGGATATTTTAAAATGCTGTGAAGGCTATGAGTTATGGTTGCATGGCCTGTCTGTACAGTATGTGAATTTCTGGCAGTCTCAATGTGTGGAATATTTAGAGGAGTATGATTTAGGTCTAAGTACTTGGTGATTTCTGAAATCTGCATATTTGTATCACATTCAATTCTTGATTAATGACTTTCCTTCATTCAATTATAATGAGCCTTAATTAAGGAAACCTGAGAAACATACATGCCATTAAACATGTTATGCTATTCATAATGAGCATTAATTAAGGACACCTGGGAACATACATGCCATTAAACATGCTATGCTACTGTATGCTTCCATAATGGAGAGAGAGAGAGAGAGAGAGAGAGAGAGAGAGAGAGACTCAATGACCAGGGAAGCATGCAACATAATTGTGTTCCCTTTAAACCATTTTTATATTGAGTAAAATACAGTATGGCCGTTATTTGTCTTTTGTGATTTTGATACTGTATCTAATTCAAGATTTCAAGTTCAGAATACAACTGTTTGGGACATACGGTACAGTACAACCAAACATTAATAGTGGCCAATGTGTCATTATAATAGCTGTTCTGTTGCTTTTATTTTAGACTGCATGCTTAAGGCCATCATGTCAATCACCCTTACCAACGGGTTGCATTAGAGAATGTCATCTTTTCTTCCTCCTCAAAAAGTTGAATGTCGAGTGTGATAGACTGTCAGAGCGTGACAGGGCTGCAGAGAGCAATCATTATACTGATGTAATATTCACCATGCAGCTTGGAGCACTGCCGTTGGCTGGGCTTTAAGCTGTGGCTTGTTGGCCACTGTGTGTGTGTGTGTGTGTGTGTGTGTGTGTGTGTGTGTGTGTGTGTGTGTGTCGCGGTGGATGGCTGTTGGGGGGTCAGCCATTGATCTGCATATATAAGCATGGTGTACTGAGGCCAAGCCTTCATCATCCCATGGAGCCTTCACTCCTGTGGCTCGACAAGCCTTGATCTGCTCAGGAATATGTACAGTACATGGTATGCCATGCTGTGTGTGTGTGCGCGCGTCTCTGTGTGTGTGTGTGGGTGGGTGTTAAGCCCCTTACATGCTGGTTGCATGGTTGCACAGCTTTGCAGAGGAAGTCCATTCACTTCCTATCAATTGCGGCGCTGAGCTTGCAGCATTGCGTTGCAGATGCAGTAGCATCAGGTGAAGGGTTGTGCACGAGTTGAACAAAATCTAACACGTACACTAAATCGCTTGTAGTCTCAGCCTCTTCCGATCATTAGCACTACGTCACATAAGCAACTCTGCGCTGAACGTCTGATGCATATCAATGAATTTTAATCAGTAACCTTAGCCTATACTAATTTGACAGATTTACAATACCTGTAAACCAGCCAGACTCTGTTGTTTAGTTTTCCTCATTGAAAGTTTAACGTCCAACTTGGTCAATGAGTTATGTGGTTGGCCGTTGTGAAGTAGGTGGGTTATGACGCAGTTAGTCAGTGTTGTGGCTCTGCTAGACTAAATTGCTTGCAGTAAACATGGCTACATAAAATACATTTATGTATTTGTAAATGCATACATTAAGTTATTACATACCTATATTTGTTTTGTATTTGTTTTTTTTCTGATAGCAACCATAAATACATTATGACATCATATTATTTTCCTCATAATCCCTCATATACTGTACATAATTATCATAATTATGCAACTATAAAGGTATGATTTGAGCCTCATACTAGAGCTCTGGAGAGGGATTCATATAGAGTACTTTGGCCTGGACCGATGTCAGTATTATTACCTGCATTAGTACAGTACTGTATGTCATTCTATCCAACTCTTACCTATTTTTTGCCAGCTACAGTATGTTCTTGTACTTTCAATATGTCTTACATTTAGCAAGATACAGTAGGTCTACTAGAACACAGGGGGTAACGGTAAAACCATTCAGTGTGGTGGAGGTAACATTATGGTGCTTATGTGCCAGTCTACTGTATTCACCCAATAAAACTAAGTGCAAAAGTTTAAATCCTTTCAAACTTAAGAGGTTGCTATGCTTTGACTGCTAAATCAATTCTGAGCTCTTAGGATGATTGAGCACAATTACCAACAAGTCATTCCCACTGAAAATTGTGAAAAATCACTAGTTCAGCGGTAAAAATACACAAACCTAATGTGTATTCCTCCGTCCTACATTCAAGGCGATACGCTTAGGTTTGGGTAGGGACAAGAACATGTCCCAATCAATATTAAGGGACCATTACATTGCCCCTACCAATAATGTCTGTAAGTGATGCAGTTTTCTTGTAACTATAAAACTGCAGCTTTGTTTGAAGCAACAAATAAAACATCACAGACAGATTGGTCTCTTACTCCATTCTGTGTGTGGCTGTTACATTGGTGGAGTGATTTGTCTGGCTAATTCTGAAAACAATTGACTCTGGCCTGCTAACTACTTAGGTGGCCGGCATCTGAACTTCTTGGACAAGTGGCGGTCATCACTTGAGAATGATAACAGGTCTGTAATGCCCTCACACAACCGGACAGTAAATATTGGAGCTCTCCATATAGGAATGCATAGATGGTGCATGGTTCGGGATTCACCAGAAACATTGGTGACATTTTTCGAGGCAAGCGACTTCTCCATAGAGTAGAGCATTTATGTGTCTACATAGAGTATGACCTTGTGTGCTGTTAAATATAGGGGTGCTGATTAATAGACTGATGGCAGGCAATACGATTGTTTAGTTTATACTTCTTGTCAAATACTGGGATTAAATCAAACATTTTAGAAATGTATGCTTTAGCATAAATTATCTGTGTAACGTGTTTTAGCATACAATCACTTCTTTACAAGCACATTGCATTCATGTACTGTAAACAAAGCGAACCATTGAACCTCGACCAATGCTTGAGGTTTTGAGCGTGTGTTTTCTCCACACTGCTACATTGACATTAGTGTGAAATCAGTGAAAGGCTTTGTGTAAGGCTACTACTGAAATTGTCATTCTGCGGCATACAAGACTTGTAATTAGCATTTATGACTATCCTATCCAGCATGCATATGTGCCAGAGGCGATGTGCATATATGCACAAGCTCGCACAGCACAAGTACACGTCCTCAATGCACTTAAAATGCAAATCTTTAAATCTGAAACGAACATGGCACCATTATTAAACTAGCTAAATATCCATTTTCTAATTGGTCAGAAGTTGTAGCCGTCGGTGTCAAACACTTTGACAGTTCTACGTTGGATGTTAAATGGTCAACATATCCATGTGTTGGACTTCTGGATACTGCAAGTGAATGCAGATTAACGACAGCAGCATATTGAAGCCTCACAACCTCAGTGTCTAGCGCCTGAGGCACAACCTACTGTGTCAATCTGCAGGTCCCAGTATACATCTGGTCCCAGGCTGTGGTCAGGCCCCGGGAGCTGCACACACACACACACACACACACACACACACACACACACACACACACACACACAACCCCAGGGGGTCCTATAAGGCGATCAGTATTCAAATAAAATACAGTGTCTGTGAGTTGCTGTGTTCGTCTGAAGACAAGGCACCCAGGCAGCATGACTTTGGCTGATAGGCAACATATCAGTGAAGGTGCGAGCTGGTCATATTGTATTGTAAGTAAAACAAATAAGCACAGCTTCTCCAGGTGTGCTATTGCTTATGCTCACCAGCCTGCAGGGGATCTGAGGCAGCAGGATGGCCAAAGATATGAACGTGTTCCTTTGTATGGCTCTAGAATTTCAACATCAATCTGCATCAATAATACAGACAGGCCCAGCATGTATACTTGCTATGGGAGTTTGTAAGTAAGGAGGGATTAAGATTTCATGATTTGAACGCATTAAAGATTGAGGAAACTTTAAGTTTAGGTAATATTAGCACCTGAATTAGAAAGAACATTTCATTATGCTTACTACATTATTAATATTAGATTCATGAATCAAAGCTATTATATGACAACGTATTTGGGCCATACAGATAAAAACAATATTTGTACAAAATTTGGACGTTCACACCACAGACACCAGTTACAGTGTGTCCAGTTTGTACAATATCACACATTATTTGATCACATTGCCTTCCAGTGACTAATCTGCCTATCCATCGTGGTTTCTTCCAAAATGTTGAAATATGTTTAACCCAGGACCTGATTGAACATTGCCTGGCAGGATGTTGACTGCTCGTAGGCTACGGGCCATCATTTCACTGATTGTTTCTACTATAAAAATGAATCATGTTTAACATGATGTACAGTTTGCAACTCAGCAGAGTATCGGATCTGATGTGAGCATCCTGTTTTGGAAAATGATATATGTACTGTATTGTGGTTTTTGAAGGTTAAAAACACTAGCCCTATTGGATTGCATTGGAGCATTCTCTTAGCTAGATGGCTTGGTTCCAGGCTTAAAACTCTTTAAATAAGGATTTTACGAAAAGTCAATGGCAAAAATGTATGGGAATTTTACTTTCTGACCCCAAAAAAGTGGGTGGTCTGTTATGCTCTATTAGACCAAGAACAATGATTCTGCTCTGGCACAGTACAGTAGGTATTATGTATGTTGACCCTACGTATGAAGTACCCCACCCAAAATGTTAGTAATTAATATCCTTCATCGGGATGCCTCAAACCTGAAATATTTACAGAATCAGCATTTCACAATCATTTCAGCAGGGAGCAGTTTTCACTGAAAACTAAAAAATGATACCCTCATAAAATGATGAAATTCTTTGGTAAGGATGAAGTCTTGGCTAACAGCCTGTTAGCACATTACATGTTAAGCTCTTAAGTTTAAGATATGAGCAAAGTTGTCATGGGTCCATGAATACCTTTAAGCTATCTACCTGACAGATGGAAAGGACAGGCAAAAAAAAAAACACCTCACATTTGCCATTATTACAGTACATTACAGGACACAATCATGTATTCAATTGTAAGGGTCTCACACCGATGATGTATATTTTGTACTGACACATACAGCACAATTTAACATAGCTTCATCCTGACAGGAATAACAGGCAGGATGAGGCCTTGTTATCCTGATAGATCTGCTGCCTGCTAAAGGCTTCAGATCAGGCCACACAAGGTAGAAAAAGTCCATTCTAAGAGAAAGAGAAAGAAAGAGTCCATTCTATAAAGCACTGAAGAAATTCAACTAAAAACAATCTATTTAAACAAACTCCCATGTGCATTTTGGAGATCCTTTATTTTATATATAGAAGAGACAGAATAAATAGCAACATAACTAGAAACAAAACCTGGGTTTGAAACATCTCCCTCTTGGTTTCCATCCTTTGCTTCCAGAGACCATATATCCAACAGAGATGGTCCATAGATTTCCTTCAAGTTCTACCTAAAAGTCAATTATTCAGTCCCTGAATGATTCTTATTTCCTATCTTTTCTCTCTCCCCAGACAAATCTTACATCCCTCCTTTTTTCACACAGTTGCATACAGCAAATAAAACAACACCCACGTGCATTGTGCACACACTAGCACACACACACACACACACACATGCTGCACCAGTGCTTTGGATACAGCCAGGGTATGTAATGGCTTTGGTTCTTAGCCCGGCTATTAGCGAATAGCAGTGGCTGTTGATGAGCACTATTCTACACTGCCCAGTGGTGCAGGTAATTAAGTGGAAATGAGGCTAATGGGTTAGATGATGTGCCGGCTTTTACAGATCAGACTTGAATTGATTTACCTGCGTTCCAAAACCAGATCTCTCTCTAATAATAACAACATATAGCAGAGCAGAGGTGAATATGTTTCAGCAGCTGGCTTTGGGAAAGGACAAGTGAGGTGTCATTAAATTGTCCCCTCGAGAAAGACTGATGCCGTGTGTACGGACATAACCTTGAAAGGTGCCAAGATAAACATTGTTGCATTTGTGAAGTTTCTTCGGTATCCAATACTTTTTGAGATGCGCGTGACAGTTTTTAGGCGAAGGTGTCTGACATATTACCATTGATTCTAAAATTGTAGTGGTTCGGTGATGGCTGTCACGTCTCCGAAACACGTTTCCTTTCCATGCGTTGCTGCCTCCCACAGCTCCTTACAATCGCCGCGTCACTGAGACACAGTAGACCACATGACATTAAGTCAGTAATTATAATATTGACAGCCTTTACACTGCAGACAATCTCACACACTCTATGTCCTTATAAATACACCTGCACGGCAAAAAAAACATGTCACCTGAAGCTCAAGTGTGTTAGCGCTGTTATTCACACAAATATTGACAGGCCAGCCAAGCATGCACGAGAGAGACAAGAGATGCCGTATCCCTAATGTGCCATTCCAGGAATGTTTCTCTGCATCGACATTTTTCTTCATTTTGAATAAGCCTTAATTCAGAAAATACAAATGGAGCATGCCATGCACATGATGTGACCCATATCACATTTGGAATGTTAGCTATTCCCAATTCCCATATCCCAATTTGAATGTGTTTGTACACGTAAAGTTTGCAATTAATTAGACAAGCTGGTACTATATGTGCCACAGTAACCCTCCCTCGCCTAAGTATTCATACAATGTATGATCTAATTAAGGGATATAATGAATAGTCAACCATTTGTTAATCAGCCTGATTAAAATGTTTTAAATTTTGCCAATCATTAATCACTGCTATGACTTTAGTTTGATGCTATTTGCATGTCTATGGTGAGTCTGCACTTTTTTGGACTGCCTTTTCATATGCAGTATAAGTCATGTGACCTTTAACAACTCCTCTTCTGTTTAAAATTAATATAAAAAGTTAGAATCTTGAATAGCTTCATTCATATGCATTACAGTATGACGCTCTTCCTATTTGTGGTTGCATGCGTATGGTGATGATGATGGTGTGTCGCATGTGAAAGGAGTGATAGATAAATAGATAAATACATTAATAGATGAATAAATAAATAAACATGAAGAAGGTGCACATGTGGGTAGGTTAATATAAGTTCAGTGTTAAGAAGCTTGCACAGCGGGCTATTAAAAAACTCATCCGACGCGATCTGATTGGAGTCGACCGGCCTGCTCCTGTTGACACAGGGTTATCCCAGTTCCCAACCGCATGTTGACAGAGTCACTGCTAATCTGTGTAACCCTGTCTACTAATCTCTCCCGCCCGCACCCTGACATCATGCCGCCTGTCCTCCTTCTGCTTCCATCCAAACACTGGATCAGTCCTGGATCATCCGCCTAAATCATCAGATTCCACGTGGACTCGTAATTCTCGTCTCCCTGGACACATCCTTGTGTATAACAGGTTTTACAAGGGGACAATGGTTGCCTTGGCTGACTAGGCTTCCCTTCATAAAGGCAACTAGCGGACTCATGCTTACTGTATGTCTCAGGCTGACCTCATTCCTTCAGATAATCTCTAGTACAGTCACTTTGCAAATCCAGTATTACCTCAAATTGAAATTGGGGGTTTTAGCCCATTGCTTGGCGCATGTTTATATAATAACAAGAACAAACAAAATTAGAGCAAGAAGATCAAATATAAGCCACAGTGACACGTTTCAAATATGTATTGAAATCCTGAGGCTTGCTTTTGATATTACGGGTCAAAATAAGGGTGAAAATAGGCAGCGTTTGAGCATTTTTGGCGGTGACAAGCAGGAGGTGCTGTACTGTATGCATGTGCGTAGGTGATGTGTGTTGTGTGTGACTGTTGCAGCGTCATGCCTCTCTGTGTCATCATCCTGTTCCTCGGCTTTCATCCCCTGTACAGCGGCACACACTTTGTGTCAATTTAGCCGATACATAGCCCCATCCTGACACCGCCTGGGCTTCTGAGAAACGTGCGTTCCTTTCCTTTTTGTTGCCAATTTCTATGACACCATTTCTATTCTAGCCCTGCCTAGTCTCAACATCTTAGCTGAAATGGAATGGGACATAACGCTAATGATAAAGGCAGTTTGGAGAGAGCTTATATTCCGCTGAGTGAAGATTGACTGTATCATTCGGAAAAGGTTTGTCGTTCCTCGCAGCCATGGATCGCTTTTAAACTGAAGTCTTCACTTAATTTTGTTCTTGGTGAAGTGACATACTGTTAGAATGGCATAATTTAAAAGGATTTTAAAGACACACCGGTGCATTACAGTAGATAACTAATTCATTTCATTATCAGGTAGAAGTCCTATATGTACATTATCTGATGTCAGCAACCTCATATGTTATGATTGGTTCACAGTGATAATGGCGGTGTTGGTGTTGCACAACAGGTGTACAGTGTGACACGGAAGAGAGTGTGTGTAGCTTACATGTCCAGCTAGCAGTGCAGCAAAGTCCAGACAACTGACCAGTCACCGGTGCTTTTGTGTTCTCAAATATTTCTGCTAACTTCCTTCTCAACTGTGTGCTGAAACACATTTGTGTTTATATCGTGCAAGAAATGTCTGGCAGCATTGCATTACATTGGAAGGGACTCTGATTGGTTGGTGGTAGATTGCAATGAGAAATGTACAAAAGAACAGCCATGACAGTTTATAGGCTATCTGTGTGTAAGTAAGTACTGTAAATTGAAACATTGGTTTACTGAACAAATCCTTTCTTTTCAAGAATTTTACCCACAAGAAATGTTTTTTTAACTACACAGCTATTTGGACATAATCTCCACACTGTTCACTGGGACAGCTAGATATCCTGGCACAGGTCTACAACACTCAGTTTGCTTGTTAAACTGCAGGCTCCCAAAGAGCTTGTTGTCACTGCTTAAGCCCAGACAAGTCAGCCATGCTTCTGTGAATCTGCCCTATACCCCCACGCTCGGCGCCACCTCTGCCCCTTGATCTGCTACGCCGTGAGGCTGTGGCCGGATCACATTGTCAGCCTCGTTTGAAGCCGCCACTCCTTTAAGTCCTACTGTCATCTTCTGTCTATCTGTCTATCTGTCAGTCACCGGGGCAACTTGGTTTTATTAATTAAACTGTGCAAAATGGTGATGAAAGGGCAGACACAATGCCTTTGTATGCCTTGTCAGCCTATCAGACATCTAGATGGAGGGGCTGATGTTTAGCTGAAGGCGGTAATGTGATGTCATCTTCTCCCCTTTACTCTCCTGTCTCATAACTCCTCTCCTGGTACTGTATGTTTCTTGAAGCCGCTCTACGAAGACGCTGCTCTTCTCAAAACATTCTGCGCAGCCTGCATAGCAACAGCATGCAAGCCGAGACCACAGAGTGGTTACCTGCCGTACGCATGATCTGTGTTTACGTTGCAATACAGTGGACTTCACTGGCACGGCAATATCACCCTGATTGTGAGTGTGCTTAGGATCTGGCGATAGTCAGCATGTCCTCTGTTATGGCTCACTCAATTCACTCCACTCTGGGCTGAACATGACTAAGTGGCACTTTACGTAGGCATAGTCCTGCCTTTGATCGTCTTTCTCTCCTGACAGATGAATAGGGTTTAACCCCTTGCGCCCCTCCCGGTACATTTAGTCTTTCAGTCTTCCGCTGAATCGACAGCGATATTGATCCATGGGAACCGGTGAGATGTTGAGGTGGTTATGGGGACCGTGAAAGTGAAACTGACATTCCTCTCCATGAGCGGAAAACTCCAAGGGTCGGACATGGCTTCATTGCCCTGAATCGAGAAAAACGTTGGCTGCCTCCCTCTAGCACTTCAAAGTGTGTTCCACTTGTCTATGCCACCCTTGGTTCAGAGGAATTAAATAAAAATACATCCCCACTAACGTTTTACATTACATTGTAAACAAGTAAAGAGAAAACCCCACTGGGAAACTTGGCCCAGGTCTACTTAGCTCGCTATAATTAGCGTTAAAAGTCCATTGATTCCTCTATTGATTTGTATTTCAGTGCATAGTGTGGTGAAAACCGCAAAGGCTAGACAGACGGAATGTAGGATTTGTGTGTAAAATGAAAGGATTAGAAAACAAACCGAGGGCCTTCGGACGGACGTCAGCATCGAAGAACGTGCAATGGCAAGAGCCGTGGCGCAGCGTGCGGCTAGCAAATAGCTAGCTTATCAGTACACTTGTTACATCAGTAATCTTGTCCTCTGCTCACAGAGCTGTCGCACAGCAGCATGTTTTAACTAGCTCTGATAGTGAGAAGATCAGCGGCTCATTTAATTGAATTAGCTTTCTCTTTATCTCAACATCTGCTTTGTTCTACTTACCCCTAAATGCTACACTAACTTCTATATCTCTGCAAATGGATTTGAAACTGCCCCGACTGCCTTGTTTGACCTTGGATATTTATTGGGGTGGCTGTAAACCTGTTGTTGGTTTCCACGTAATTTTGTTAGACCCATGAGACAATAGAAACAATTATGCTGAGAGAGAGAGAGAGAGAGAGAGAGAGAGAGAGAGAGAGAGAGACTCAAAGACCAGGGCAGCATGCAACATAAATGTGTTCACTTTAAACCTTTTTTTTTTTTAAACCAGAGAGAGAATAAACGGTGACCAGCAAATTTACGCTTTTAACCAGATTTAGCTTCAGGTAGTGGGGCATTAGGTTAATCTAAGATATCTAAATACAATTATTTGCCCAATTTGTCCTGGCATCAGTATATTGCATTTTTACCATTGAGCTAAGCAAGGTGCAGTTCCACAAGGGCTCAGTAATGAATTAAAGTAACAGTTGAGTATTTTTCAACCCAGACCTTATTAAAATGTCATTTCCCATCACCTGTATGTGTAGCACCATTTCATCTGATAGCTTTGGTTTTGAGGCCCACATCACTTGCCTGCGCTTCTCACTGGGTTTATACTGCACTTCAAAAAGCAACCAATTAAACCTTCAAAAGCCAAGATAAAGCTCCTTTTCAAAAGTGTCTCAGAGACGTATCTCTGTGAAACGAACTCATGCCGTCTTATTTGTCTGGGTATTACTTTTGTCTGTGTTATGCACATGATGTCCTTGTGTCTGTTAAATTTTACTAATATTTGGGTGTCTGTCTACTACAACATTCGGAATAAATATTAAGCATGTGAAGATTGGAGTGTCTCTACCGTGAGTTTCTTTTTTTTAAGGGGCTTGTTGCATTTTACATGTGAAATGTGAAGAAAAAAAAATGTAATAACACAAAACTAATAATTTAATGTATAGGTTAAGCTTCTGCATACAGACGGCTGTCATCAGTTTTCAAATCGGTTCAGGTAATAAGGCTTAAAATGATCTGTGGATGTGGATGTTTTTATAACAATACAGTAGAGTATATAAACATACAATACAGTATGGGCGCACAATACATACTTTTGGTGTATGCCTCCTTCTGTCTACCGAGGCAGTGTGTCTGACTGTGTCTTTGTAAGAGTATCTTCGGTCTTGCAGCATCAAAAGGTGGTCCCTGCACTGAACCGCTACTATTAGAGGTACTGTCCTGTCCTTTTATTTATCTCCACTAAAGGTCAGCATCGTGTCTGTGTGCCCACTCCGGCACACTCTTTATCAGATAGACAGTGAGCAGGATCTATTTGTGTGGCTAGTAGGTGTTGGGGCAGTCTGTCCATAGTAATGGCTCTTTGATGTCTGTCCACAGGGGACCTTTTAATTCTATTCACAGACATTTCCATTATTGCATTAGTGTTCATTTGCACATGTGAAATAACTGGCCTGAAAAGTATTCTCCAGAGGACATGCGGTAGTAACACGTACACACATCTGTCTTGTTGTGAAAACCTTTCCGTCTTTCTTTACTAATTGCAGCCGTCTCTTGTTATTCACTGATAGCAGAAACGAAGAGTGCCCATTTACTATTTAAGATGGAAACGAGATACACCCGTACGTGACAGCATGCAATCACCATGTCAGTGTTTGCCTTTCACCAAGGCTATCTAGTCATTGTGAAACTGCCTGGATTTGGGCAAAGCTTGTCTTTGTATGTCAATGTAGCTTTTCAACAACGTGAATAAAAAGGTATACACACAAACACACAATAGCATGCACATCAACAACATAATGTACACCCACTTCATTGCATTAAATATTAAACTGCATTTAAAAAAAAAACACATGTTGAACAACACTTGCCAAAATGGGTATTTGTAAGACCTTACAATACAGTTACATTACAAATGGTGTTAATAGTATAACAATGTGATCAAATATTGATTTACATATTTATATATAATATTATATATTACATATATATATTGATATACAGCATATGGTTAATATTTACCATATACCTCTGTTAGATCACATTTAAAAATAATAGTGCTATCTGTTTTATGTGATAAAACATCTATATCAACACGTTTAACCAATCTAAATGAAACAATATTAAGATATTGAACACATTAGCCAGTCTAAAAAACACCAACCCCATTGAACAGATACAGTATCCATATCTGTCTACACAACACATCAGCTTCATTAGGCTATTTTCATACTGCAAGCAAATCGGATTGTTTCTTAAAATCATACCTAAAGAGTCAACTGTCCACACTGTTATATGCAAGTGATCAGATCAGATTAGCATCACCAATCTATTGCCAACGCATCTGTAGCTACGCGGCTTTCCAACACGGATGCAGGAGAAATAGAAGTGCGTCATCTCACCCTCCAAATAGTCGCTCTGTCAAGTCACAGCGATGGATTTTGTGTCACTCGTTACCCTCTCTCGCTATTGAGGCTCGCAGTGACTGCAACATGAAACATTGCAATGTACAGTATATACCAGCCTCCTCAGTCTGTTTGGCGCAGACCAGTGGTCACTAGGACGCTATGGACACTGTGCATGGCATTGTTGTCACGGTGGGCTTCACGGTGGGCTTCACGGTGGGCTTCACGGTGGGCTTCACTGTGTAGAGAGAGAGTGAAGGCGAGAGCAATGCAAGTAACCGCAAAAGACAACGTGAAATCTGAGTTGAGCCACCAGACAGGTGCATCTGCATAAGTACGATTTCAATGACCTTTCAAACTACCTCAAACGTTCAAAACACCTCTAATTGTGGATTTAGTGTGGTGTCCTGCTGTTCAGACATTCACAAACCAATATAGATTTAATATGTATATGCAAAAAAAAAAAAGGATTAGGGCTGGCAGTGTGACCATAGCAGTAGACTATTCATGCCAGCCTACAACACGATAGGCAGAGTTTTACTGTGCGTGTGTTACATACTATAATTCTTGCACATGCATGTTTACTGTGACTTTCTGTCCATACATCATTGTATTATTTTTTGTTGCTACTGGCCACCACCTCAAATGATGAAATACTTATATCAGGAATTATATGTTAATGTATTACCAGCTATAACATACACATTATAGCTGGTAAGACATTCAGGCATATAGCATTATGCAACAGCATCTCACACTATCTTCAGGCTCTGCAGAAGGTTGTTCTGAGGGTTGGGCTGAAGGGTCACCAGCATCTTCTACGCTTATATTACCCATGGGTCCAGTGGACCCGGACACCACGTGTGTAATATAAATGTAGGGGGGTCGTGCAGTGTGAGGTCATTGAACATTTCTTATTTTATATGTTCATCATAGAAAATAAGCCAAGGCCAAGAATGGAGGATTAAATAAATATGAAACACACCCTTTATCTTTTAGGTAAAATGTGTGCCCACACACCATACAGGATATACATTGCAATGTCGAAATTGCCCACATTTGTCTGCAAAATAATCAAAAACTAACTATGGCTATTTAATTAGCGTTGTTCTATCAAATTAATATCAGGAATTATAATATCTACTGTAAATACCAAGTTCCCATCTTTTGATATTAAACAGTTTTTCTCATAGAGAATATATGTGCTGATGTTGGGCTGTGTGATCTGCTGCTCCTAGGTACTCGTATGTTGTGTGGAGACACTGCAACGTGTCATTCCCACACATTAATCAGGCACAGATCGGGCCTGGAACGCGTGTTTTTTACGACAATCCCATCACGGTTGTAAACACTCCTACTGATGCACAGGTTGCCTTGGAATTAATGAGGCCTCTCCATGTGCTGATGCATGAGAATACAGGGCTGCCTTTAAATTGCTTTCCTTTATTGCAACCCTTCCCCTCCCCCCCTTCTGCGCGGCCAGAAATCATATTAGCCAAACCAATCTCATTTACGACATGACATTGCTTAATTTAGCTCCTGTGTGTGTTGGTGATAGAGAACGCCTGCGTTTGCTTGTCAAATTGCATGAGAGTGACGGGAGAGAGGGAGAGAGAGAGAGAGCGAGATGAGGGAGGGGTTGGCAGCAGGGGAAAGCCAGAAGAAAACAGGCAAGACTGAAAGGTCACTTCTTTTTGTACATGATATTCAGGACCACGGACAGCTCCCATACCGTCTGACTGCTTCGGTGCATGCCGTAATTGTGATTGGTAGCTGTTTTCTATGTCGCGCCACAGCTTTGAATTCCCATATTCAAATAAAACCGCATTCATAATGAAGGCTTCTAATACACATCTGTTTTCCCATTACAGGGGCAAGAGAGGAATATGAATAGATGCTAAGGGGGATAAAGACCAATTAGACAGAGTGTATATCATCCCACACCTGAAATAAACGACCCATACTTTCCTAAAATCATGTCACTTCCTGTAACATTACATACTGCAGGAGTGAACCACAATAATCCCCCATGTTACTGATGTTGTGCAGTCTATGCTGGGGTAATTAATGTGCGACGGCTCAGGTGGAAGCAGAAAATCGGGGGAGGCAGACAGCAATCGTCTAGTCTCCCAGATGCTGTTACGCCGCAGCCCGTAGCCTTTATCTGGGCTTGTCAGAAACAGAGACCAGCACCGGGCCAGTTATTACCGCCTCAGCAAGCCTCGATAAGATCAAAGTAGGCCGGCTGAGTCGTAGAGATGTGACGACGGCGCTCCCCCTTTGGTTTGCTGTGACGTTATGCAGCCTTTGATTCTCGTTTCTGCAGCTGTTACCGTAGACATCGTTTGCAGTTACAGAATGGAACTGACTGTATTTGAAGAAAAACATAAGAAAAAAACACACACAAAACAAGTGCCAAATCTCAGTTTCTTCAACAACAAACCTGTTTTAAATACGTTTTCCTAGACCTACATCTTATGTATATCCTATGACACACACAATAACCCTTTTCCCTGTCACTGCTTTACACAAGAGCAATTTGTCATGTTGGAAAGAATAACCCAATAAAACGCGATGCTCGTGGTAATTGTATATGCCACAAAGGGAGAGGCGGGTGACACTGTGTCGTTTTAGCACAAGGAGGAGGTCATTGTTCTCTGGCGTGCGTCCAACCATCCACCCACGGGCTGTAACTATGCATAGGAAGTTATTTCAGACAATGTCAAGAGGGCAGATTGCTGCGAAAATTCAAAAGATGTGCAGTAAAATGAAGCCACGCTTTCTAGGAGACAGGAGCCCTCACCTGATTCAGAATGAGCTCTAGACGTATCGTTGGTCACAGGAAATTAACTTTGTGTTCTTATGGACTGTAAAACGCTGCTTGATAAAAAGGCCTGTAGTGAGTGTAAGGTATGGTCACCGATCTACCCAATGTAGATCTATCTTCAGAAAGGTCTATATTGTTATTTTGCCTGCACAGTATATATCTTGTCAGTCCCAAAATTCACTTCATGAATAGGGTCTGGCCACTCACCATTGGGAAGTGTTAACAGTGTTACATCCTACTGAGCGTATACCATTGATTCACTATTGGACAGCCTTTAACGTGTCACATTACTGTTTTGATTTCCTCATTTTGTTCTACCACCGTTTCGAATCACGCTTGACTTCAACGTCATCTCACCAACCCACCCTGATTGGTTCGCTAGCAGGGTGGCTGTGGCTGCTAACAAGAACAGGGTTTCCAGAATGTAATCTCAAGGAAAGAAATTGAGCTGAGAGCAATATTCAGGCAGGATATAGTTTTATCAATATAGCAACAATGTTTTAGTGTGTGTGTGTGTATATTTGTGTGTTTCTGTGTTTGGCTTTTGACCTCTGTGAGTCAGCTACAACAGTATCTAATCTATTATCTGTTGACCTGTGTGTGTGTGTGTGTGTGTGTGTGTGTGTGCGTGTGTGTGTTAGGGTAAAGCTGAAGGATGGCATGGCTTTCTTGGGGGCCCGGGCTAGTAACCCGGTTGTCTGGACTATAAGCCAAGACGTGAGGAGCGAAGGTCACAGGGTCGTGACCCTCCACTGCCGGAGGAAAGAAAATAGCTACGGTCAAAGGTAGGTCAGCTAAATCTTGTATACTTTTCATAAGCACCAAGACAGACGCCTGCTGTAGGAAGATTGTATGTTTATATCTGTCTTGTTTTTCAGTAGATGTGGGTAAATTGAATTCACTCTTCATAAAAGCCACACAAGAGAAGAACTCAAAATGTGAATGGTGATAGAATTAGGAACACAGTATATTCAAGTTCAGTAAGAATAACTTTATTCAAGGCTTAGTATAGTTAAGCTATTCTGTGTCCATTATAACTGTGTAAATGTATATCTATTTTAATATTTATTAAACACTTTGAATTTGACCCAGTCTTTTTGGTGAAAGGAACTACTTTCTGCAAAGGTCACATTACGTTTGTACATGGCTTCATCATTGCATGTGCTTAGCATAGCAGAAGAAGAGCAGAATAGATTTAACGTGTGGCATGTTGACTCATAATTTAAGGCAGGGTCAGTCATTCTTGCTATCTTCGAGCTCAATTCAAAACAGTATCGCTCCGCGGTCCTCCGTGGCAGCGCCTCACGTAAAAAATCATTGTGAAGCAAATCGTAGTGCTGCAGCTTTGTTGATACGAGCGGTGTTTGCCACTTTGTTTATGTTGCTATTTACGGAGCCAGGGCTGTGCAGAAGAATCTGATCATTTTTTTCAACACGCACAGCAAATGGTAAGATAGTGAAATGTGAGGAGATATTGTTTTAATTTTAATAAAAGTGTATTAGCTTACATTTCTTGCAAAAGCTGACTATTCCTTTAATAGATTAGCTTGTGTACTGTATATGATTGGGTTTGTATGTGCATTTGTAGATATTTTACCTTGTAGTAGTAAGACCTCAAAGTGAAAAGTGTGCTTTTGTTTATGAACATTAACAATTAATTATGCTGCATTCACATTTGTTCCTGTCTCCTCTTTCATTAATTAATTCTGCTTATTTAGCTGAGAGTAGTGATTACAGAATTAAAACTAAAGAGTGTGTAATTAATGAAGATGAGTGCCTGATTAAGGACAATTTCCCAAGAGCAGACATTAAATTATACTTACAGCCATATTGCTGCTTCTCCTTGTGAACTATAGATTCCCATATACATTCATAAGTAATTAATAAGACAAGGCCATATTAAAGCAGAATTTTCCTTTTTAAGTTATTAAGCGCGCTGTATCTTCCTTATATCATGTTACTCCTGTTTGCATAACAAAATTGTTGTAGTGTTTGATCTATGATGCATTCTCATTATGGAATAAAAATAGAAATGTACCGTAAATTAATTTGTATAACAATTAACCAGCAGGTTATACATACTGCAATACCAGCAGAGATGTAGGCATCTTTGCATAATTTGTTTTTAAGAAACAAGGGAAGTCAGTATGAAAACTTGCAGTCCAGAACATGTACTTCATTGTGACCTCCAGCAAGTGGACCTAATATTGAGGTAAGGAAGCTATGCTGAGTTAGCCTGAGTTAGCCTGAGTTAGCCTTGCGAGACAATCCTGATCTCGCAAGCTTCAGTTTAATTTTGCCATGAGAATCAATCTGGAAAGCCTAGGAATAATTTTGAATGTGTTAGAGTAGCAACTGAACTTTCCAATCGGTGTCGTGTTTATAGCTATATGGGCGTGGTTTAATGGTTTAGGTGTGCGACAGCAAAAACGACCAGATGATTCGTCCAATCAAATGCCAATTTTTTTTTTTTTTAAAGTACCTGCCCTAACAGTTTCAATGAACTGCTTCCTAGATGGACTTGTGACAACAACTGGCATGTCAGGTTAATGCTGAGTCAAGGATATAACACAAGTAAAATTCTGCTTTAAGCTTCCTGAAAAACTGCAGGTTGGTGACTCTTAGAGTGTCATGTACTTATGTGTTAGTGATAATAAAAAAAACATAATATTGAACAGTGCTCACATGGCTAAATCGGCATTCTGCCTCCACAAGAATGCAGGATTGCAGGTTGCTCTCTCATATTCATGCATAAGCATTCATGGCAGGGTCAAGGGGAGAGTGGCAGTTTCACACAAATACACGGGAGGAGATATACGGAGCGAGTGATTACCTATTCCATTGTATGTACGAAAGCTGTGATGGAAAGACAGTTTATCGGTGAACATTCTCCACCTCTGAAAAGCAGGTGTAATAATCCAGTTAGCATGTTTGCTTGCACAGGGGAATCAATGGCAGGAGTCATCCGGGCAAGAGGATGACACAGGCCAAAGAGATGACTTCCTTGCTTGTGCCCTGTTAAAATAAATATTTTCCGTTTAATGTTCCATTTAATTTTCTTCCACTTACAAGTTGTCTAGCTATACGGCATTAATATTAAGGGTTATATTTTTTCGGGGGTAGAATTATGCCCCTGATACTTTAGTTCTAATTTTGACATTTCATCGTAAACAAATAGGCTATATCAAATTCATGTTTAATGGAGTCGGCGGTTCCATTGCTTTCAGGTGCCGCAACTTATGGTTAGAGTCTGATTACGTGATCAGCAAGCAGTTTAGTACATCCACCGTGACGTGCAAAGGCACTGCATGCAATCTGTGGTTGGGCATGTGCTGCCTTTTACGCTGCGCGCCGCTCACTAACATGTACAAGTGGCCCTCAATTCATAAATATGTCAATTGAAAACAATGTAGATTCAAAATGTCACCTCAGAAGGTTAGTCTGGTTATGTTTGCATGATGGCTATCAGTCAACCAGCAAAGAACTATGCAAACCATCATTATCAATAGACAAATAATAGAAGTGACTAAATGGATATTAGACATTTATATTTTCCTATGACAGTAGTGATGTGTGTGCGTCTCTGTGGCGTGCATGCGCATATTCCCATGGGAGCGTACACTTGTCTGTGTATTTATGCCCGCGGTCACGTTTCATGTCTAGCTGAGCTCCCTAAGCGGTTTCAAGTGGTCGACAGAGTAACAGGAACTTATATGCATGCGGCAGGCCTGTTACTTCCTTCGCCCAGTGTCGAGGTGATGACATTGATGAATGACAGGTAATCTGTCATTTGCATACATCTCTTTCACGGGCCCTGCCGAAAGGGGAGGGGTTGTTGAATTATAAAGCGTTCTCCAAAGCAAGGTCATACTTCCTGAATCCATTATTATCACCCAGAGCTCTGCATCCAACAACAGATCACCACAAGGCATTGGAAGTGGTGATGCACGCCGCTGTGACCCTTTTGTTTTCAGTGTTTCCCGTTATTTATCCCGGATAGCTAATCAAATGGGTGGACGACGTGAATGAATATAAACAGTGAAAGTGTCCTTGTGAACTCATCATTTTGCGAGCGCGTATAAACTACAATGCGCTCGTCGCCCAACTCAAGGAGCGTTATTCAATAGGAAGCTGAAGCACCGCTGACGAAGAGGGAGTACGACGATTTGAGCTCCTTAATGGACTTTAAATTAGCTTTGTAGATGACTCCATTGTGTGCCGTGCGCTAGGGTGATAAAAGACACGCCATGGGAAAATGTAGCTAATGCTTTCCGAGTCATTAATGACAGCGAGTGCAATAAGAAAGTGTTTCTGCACCTTCTGAATGTTGGTGGTTTCATGTGTGGAAATGTTACAGATTCAGAGACACCGCCTAGATATTAAATTGAATTAGGCCTCACCGCCCATAACGTAATGAGCTAGATTAATTTAATTCATGAATTCCCCAGCTCATTATTACCTGCCAGCATAACCCCACTTATTTTTGACAGTCTGTATTGCCACCCAGCAACTGGACTATACTAACATCAGCATATTCCTTGACACTTGACAGTTTCTACTGCTGTAGCACAGCAGGGTTGAACTCAGAAAAAAGAAAAGTGGCTCAACATTTTTTTTGTCCAGCTCAGTGCAAAAGCGAATCCCATCATTTTACTAGCGCATAATGCCACAAAGGCTACAGTAGTGAACCATGCTATTTTCACACTTCTCACTTGCTCACAAAATAATCGATTGACCTGCATACAAATTCTTGACAGGTCCAATTTTCAATAGTGACTCCAAAAAGTTTGAGAATACACTGGTGTGCTTGCTTGCTGCTGTCTCTACTGTATACATGTCTACTTTTATAACCATTTCCGAATGTACATAACTGGCCCCCTCTACACAAGTCTGCATATCAAGCATCCCAATCACACTGATATTTTAATGTTGTTTAGAGAGCATGTGAATAATGTGAAGATATTGCTTTGATGGAGCTTTCCCATGACAGTGTTTGTGTTTTCCTGTGCTCAATCTATTACTAATGGCTTATTAATAACACATTCATTAACAGCGCCCTAGAGACCTTTAGTCTTCTGAAGGAGGAATAGGGTCACATTAATTTGCATTTGAAAAATGTTTAGGAAATGGAACACAATGGTGCTAATTGCATGAAGACATTTTGACATTTGGTATTCACAATACAAAAAACTTTCAACATCAACATCCAACACTTCTAGTTGAGTCAGTTTGCATTTCAATCTTTTTTATAAAACCTATTCTAAAATATGCAGCCCAAGAATAGTACAGTAACTAAAGACAGGTACGGATACTTTCGTTATTTCTTCACCTGCATGTTTTCACCTGGTGTCTTGCAATTTCTATTGGGTAAATTCAAGTCAGGTAATCAGGCTAAGACTCTTCACTCAACAAGTGCTCCACCAAACCTTGTCATGGTTTAAAGCACTTGATGTTAATTGTTCAATGCAATACTGAAAAAGAGAAAATTTTTGCCTTGCCTCTATAATATACTGTATGTATCTAGGCCTATGTACTGTATATATAGGCCTATATACTGTATAATATATGTACTGTATACGGTATTGTTATTTTATTGATTTTTATTGAAAACCTTTGCCTACTTGTTAAGCATATGATGCTAGTTGACGTCTACAGGTATGTTCTGTGTGTATGTTCATGTTTGTGTACTGTACATTCTGGTACACAATCATTAATGGTTTTAGTGTTGGAAAATAGACATTTTTACTATAATTTATGATGTCAGAAATTAAAGTTTACAGTTCATTATGTTAATTATGTGCATTATGTAGTGCAACCAACGGATTTGTTTCACCCTGAACTAGCACTTAAGATTACAAATCATACTAGAAACAAAACTTGCATGCAGGTGAATATACTGATTCTCTAATGATTTATCGAAAGGAAATGGAATACCAGTCAAATCAAAAACAATTCCATCTGAAGCACTATATGCTGTGGCTGCATTTATCATTATGTCATATGCAGACAGTACGGATCAGATAGGACCTACATATACCTACATACAGGAACTATGTAGGTAACATATACATATATAAAGGAGCTATGTAGGTAATATCCCACCATGCCCTGAAAACCAGCATGTAAACAGTCCAACTCTGGGAAATATTTCACCCAGTTTTAGATGGTTGTAGAGTTGATTTTATAGGAAGCCAAAGTAATCACTTTTCTCCTAAGTAAAGTGATAGAATGATATACTGCCCTCAACTGTTTTAAGGACTCTGCAGCCTGACAGCGAAAACTTCTACACCTGGGACGGAGCGTTATTTTCCTCACGTGTAGGCTGTTTCCTCCACAGAGCTTGACAGTACACCGAGAATAATACAGTCATGCGCTCTAGCTGGTACAAAGTCCCATTATTCTATCAGCGCCTCTTCAATCAATGCTGACTATTTAAATTGCACAGTGACCACATTTAGCTACAGGTCCCTGGGCTGTAATAAAGCTGACTAATAAGAGACCCGTGTTGATCTGCGCTCATTGAACAATAACGCAAGCGCTGCTATGAAGACATATAAGGGATGCATAAGAGCTAATGGCTGCCTTGACGTGATTTCTCTCTCCCCCGTCTCGGCTCGTCTTATGGACATACACAGCTGCTCTACCCGAACCATAACATGTATGCTCTGCGGCACAGGCAACCAGTTACACATTTGAATGCTAAAGCACCCAGGGCATTGTGTACATATTCACTTTGCGTGGCACACAGTGGTCGTCAAGGGTGGAAGAAGGGTTGTCTGCTGATGTAAACTTAGTCGACAGCAAGAGGTTCCCCACAGAAAGCAATCCCACTTGGATCTCAGGAGACGGGCATCATCTGCCATGCGTGGAAAGTACTCACAACATGTCTGGTTCCTTGATTTCTTTTTAATGAAACCTAACACAATTTGGAATTTCTGTTTGATTGAGGGGTATGCATTGAGAGAGGGAAAAAACACACACACAAAAAAACACTGCTTTTTCACTGCGAGAGTAAGGGAATCAATCAGTACCGCGTCCTGGCTGGGATGGAAGTTCGATTGGTAATTGCAGCGAAGTGCAGCATCTAAGAATTAATTAAAGCAACCCACTCTAATGGCTAACATTTTACACCATTCCCCCAGTCCAACCTAAACAAGCATTTGGCCACACTTGTTGTTTAATGCATTGTACCATCCGATCGTACAAGGGAAGTGTTCTCCTGCTCTTAAAGCTGTTTGTAATGCATTATTGTTGGCTGCCTCCCTCTAACCAATATTCACACACCACAACCCAGTCACACTGTATTTGTAAAGCATGTTGACATGCCTGTACAGACATGCAAGTACGCACGTTCATACAAACACGCACGCACGCACACAGCCCTTAGCTGTTTTGTCACCTGCAGTGTGTGGTAATGGATCAGAAAATACACAGCCACGTTAATTTTTTATGCCGCATAGCAAGATAGACCCCCTGCTGTCAGTATTACAGCGATGAGACAGCTTTAAAACACCTAGACAAGCCTCTTCAAAGTATAGTTTCCTGGGCTGGTATAACATTCCAATATGAGCTGTAAACACAGCGACGTGCCTCATCCGCTCCTAAAGGATTTGACATAGACTCACGGGCTACTGTATACGGAACACATTAAAGGGCCACCGGGATTGTGAAACCCGGTGTGGTTTTCTGCTTCTGTTGCCCACCCACTTGAAGCTTTGACATGCTGTACATACCCTAGAGTCTTCTTCCTGTCAGCTTGAACAAGCATGGGCATTCTCCTCTGACCCCTCTCATTAACAAAGCACACAGTTGTCCCACAGAGCCGTTGCTCACTGGATGTTGTTTCCCACGCTATCCTCTGTAAATTCTACAGAGAGGCTGTTGGTGCAAGATCCCAATGAGTAGCATCAACCATACCACGGTCAAAGTCACTTAGATCACATTTCATCCTGACAACTGAACCCATCCATCATGTCTGCATGCTTTTATGATGGGCTGATTAGATATTTGCATGAACAAGCTGATGTACCTATAAAGTGACCACTGAGTGTATTTCTCCTTTGCTATACAAAGCTAATACTATACAGTAAAACTGAACTGCTCTACTTCAACTGTCTTTTAGAAGCTTATAGAAATAAATTGATTTCCAGGGTGTCTGTGCGGTATAAAAATATTCATATGGTAATGTTGCACAATTTCAGGCTTCAGTTGTGCTTTAAGGATAGCCTGTTCAGTATGCCTACCCTGGTGTGAAAATAGGTTAAAGATTCTAATTGTTTCTCCACAGTGAAGTTGTGTTTTCAGCACCAGTGCAACTGAGCCCTGTCACATTGTGTGCGCCAACCTTATGTTGAGGGATGTAACTGAGGGCCCTTTCTGTGGAACAGAGGAAGGACATGCCAATAGGGAATGAATACAGAGCTTGTTTCCTACGTTTGTAATTTGCATACTGTATACCGCACACGCCGTTGGAAAGCAAAATGCCCCTAGAGCCTTACAAATGGTGTTTGGTGAAAGATTGAGGATGATGTGACGCGAGTACAGTACAAGCGCAGACGAACGAAAAATAAACAGTAAACGCATGTGGAGAAGTTAATGGCAATTAACATTAACAGTGCAAAAACGCTACACGTTACACTGTCAACAACAAACGATAGCCAGAAACACATCGAGCTCTGCAGAAGCCTGATAACAACCTATTTGTCAGGTGTGTTGGAGCTGGGCAGTGAGCCCTTAGGACCAGGGCTGAATGTCACAGGGTTATATTGTTCGGGTGGCTGCATCCAAACCCAGGATACCATACCCTCGCCTACGCATACTTGAGCAAGACATTCGTAACTATTCTCACTGTGAATTTAGATATGTCTGCTAAATGATGTAATTGTGAAATGCTTTATGAGGATGACATTTGCATTAGCTGTGTGTGTGTGGGGGGGAGGGGGGGAAGGGGGGGTTACACCCATAAGTGTACCTTCAAACCTGGGTGAGGTGAGGAGCAGGTGAGTGATGGTTCACGAGCTTGCTCCTCTGCGAGATGCAGGACTGGAAAGCCCCACTGTGTGCCTGGCATCGAAGCTGTGGTGCGTTAATGATCTCATTAGCCACGTCTACGCAGCCCTGTACATTTTAACCCAATTTGATGGATTGTTCCCACAATATGGTAATACTAGCTTGAGGCTTTGCAGGGAGTGCAATATCCCCCTTTTTCTTGTCCTTCCCCATCCTGTCTCGGTGACAGAAGCCCCCCTATATATATATATATATATATATATATATATATATATATATGTTTATAAATGTATCACTTTTTCTATTCACTTAAACAGCAGTTAATT
>JAODUE010014579.1:0-17504 GCA_027564755.1 Amblyopsis hoosieri
ACTACACTTTGAAACGTCTTGCTCACGCAGCGCACCTCGCAGTGCCGCATGGCCTCGGAAAATCTGCCAAAGCACCTAGGACAAAAAGAATCAGCAGATCTGTACCTTCAGCCTTGTGCTTGTTGATGTTGTTCACGTTCAGTTCAGCCCAGCCATCTCCCACAAGCTTTTAATCCATAGTACCTTTAGTTCAGTCAGGACCACTGACTGATAATAATACGTTTTTTATTCGCATCAAGTTATTTATATTTGGAGGTATGGCTCTGTTCTCTGAGGTCCCTGCCCTTCCATGCACGTACATAAAAAGCCCAAGACAGGAAGAGCAGAAAAAAGACCCCCCGTAGGGTACAGAATAGAGCAAGCATCAATGACAACACCATGACATTGAGTAAGTCAAGCACAGCAAGTAAAGAGGAGGCAGGGTGATGGTGGGTTGCAAAAATGCTTGCGGAGGTAACGCCACGTCCCTGGGTTCATTTCGTGTTCACACAGTAGCATTTAAAGTGGAACAGAACTTGTAAACAGGGCCCTAACACCATGGTAACACCGCATTGCGAGGGGGTTTCACGCAAGAATGTTTTTAAACTAAAAAAAACTAAAACAACTTTCTGCATAATTCCACAAGCAAGCGCACTAGCGAGTTACCCCACTTCACTGGGCCGAACCACTCTATAGTTCGATTACAAACGAGACCACCCCCTCTAAGCGGCCTTTCTGTTCTCTTGATTTGTTCTAAAACGTGCGATTGCTGTGTTCACATGCCCAAACGAACCGATCTTGGAGGAAAAAATAATATAGAATCTTGCAACTTCACTATTGAAAAGTGAATGCCTCACTGAGTTAGATAAACGTAAGACCTTTTGCATTGATAGGAACTGCAAATTGAAAAGCTTTAACAAATCGGAAGTAGGAGAAATGTATTCTCAAGTAAGCAAACACAATTTTAACAAAAAAAAAACAACAAAGTTGATATTATGTTACTTTAAATAACACCAAATTTACAGTACCAATCTAAGACAAAGAACATCTACTGTAAATTGCAACACTCAAAATAGGTCTAAATGTCAGACCTGCAAAAACATCTTGGTGAGGCATACATATTATAGAGGTTGCTTTGTGCTATGTGTCTTCATATGTTTGAGAAGGTCTGGTATTTCCATATTGACTTTATGGGAATCATTTGTGTTTTGGCTTCAGGTGTGCATGCATGTGTGTGAGTGCACGAGTGCTCATTTATGTGGCGGTATTCCAGCATAACATAGAGATGGGAACATTTAGAATGATGGACTGGACTCTATTATGATTGGAGGGTCCTGGGAGTGCCTGGTAAAGGTCGAGTCTCAAACCCACTGACATGATTTCCATAGCTATTGGACCAGTCATAATATTAGGGACACATTGGGGACTAGACCCGTGAAGAGAGAGATGTAGACACAGCCGTAAAAGAGACATGAAATAAAAAACAAAAGAAAGATAGGAAAAAGAAAGACATTGCTCTGAACACTAAGGCCTTGCGATATAGAAAGAAATCTCTCAATTTCTTTTGACCTTTTTCAGTCAATAGCCAGTTCCAGCAGGCTACATAATGGTTTTGAGGCACATACATAATAGGCATTCGTTCTCATGGCCATTCACATAATTTTACATTGGCTCTTTAGACGTTCATTCAGCTAAAGCTTGGATTTAACTGAATGACTGTCATCATCTTTAGATAAAGTTAATGATGCATTCCAGACAGACTGTGGATGGTTCAAATAATAATTTTCTCATATCTGTATAGGAAATATTCCAAAATGGAAGTGTAAGCAACAGTTTTGTGTGAAAGTAAGTAGTCCTGTAATGGAGAAAGAGGAAATTAATTTGGGTGTTGATGGTTGGATGGTGTTTTATACTATGACTTTGACGGGTTGTCATTCTACACAATCACAAAATTGCTTAAATAGAGAGGAAACATAAAATGACAACAAACAAAAGCAAAATTAATCAGGTTACTCACAAATGATTTAAAGAACATATGGAGGTAGAATTTTAGGTTGCCTGGCACCCCCTGGAATTGGCCGATATTCAGGAACACTAGTTATAATGTTATCATAAAGACCATATAATAGATTGAATTATAAAGTTTTACGGCAAATAACCTGAAGTGTTCCTGCCTCATCCAACAGTAGGATGCAGCAAAGTACCCGAATGGCTTTGTTTTGACCTGGAAGTTATCTGCTGCATCTTCTTCACTGTCGATTAAACACAACCATATTATTATTATTATTATTATTATTATTATTTTAATAAGTAGTATTACTGTATTTTACACAGGCTTCTGAGTCTACGGTATAACATTTCTGACATTTTACATTTTAGAAGTACTTAAAAAAAAATTCTATTACATATTTCATATATTTTCGTTCTTAATTAATTATTTGAATGTGAAATCCCAGAAAAGATTATTCATTTCTGGACACATTTGAAATTCCTGACTTTAATAACAATAGGCTGCTTTTGTTAAGACTGACTAAGTGAAAATATTTCCCATCATCCTTTAGTTTAACCCATTGTGTTTGGGTACATTTTGATGACACAATTACCAACAAATATTTCTGATAAAAACAATCAATCAATCAATCAATCTTTATTTATATAGCACTTTTCATACAAATTCATGTAACACAAAGTGCTTCACACTACAACGTCAATAAAAACAATACAAAATGAGTAAAAACAATACAATAAAAAAAAAAAAAAAACCTCATGTTACACACTCGTCATCCCAACCCTGCAATCACAAACAAACATCGGGAGTCCCATTCCCACCATCCCCAAAACACAAACAAAAAACAAGGCTTCATTATATCCTTAGAAATGGTTAGTGAATGTATCAACACATTTTGATAATATACGTATATATTTTTTAAAAATATTATATCTGTAAGTATCGTATTGAACATAACAATTGATATACTGTAGCTGTCCACGGATCCAAAAATATATAAAATGTAAAATGTTTTTGAACCTGTAACCTCAGTATTACAAGCGGAACGGATGTACTGATAACAGCAGCAACACTCTTACTAGTAGTGTAAGAGTAGTGGTTTTCAAAGGATAAGGAGGGGTTTGCATGTTTGTTTACCTATGTGCTGCCATCTAATGGTCAAACAAGGGATATAGGATGCTAAGTAGGGCATCTTTAAGTATCAAACAATGACACCAAAAACTAAAATAATAGTACTACAACTTTATAATAATAGAATATTAATATTGTGTAAAATACTTTGAATGTATTCCAAAAAAGCATGTCAACTTAAATTAGATTGTAGGTTGATACGCAACAAGTATGATCCTACATGTATGATCTTATGTACACAACCCCACACTCTCTTTCACTCACACACACATAAGCACACACACACAGATATACATTGTGCATACACCTATATATCGGCCAAACAGCAAATAAGAGGAGCTTCACCAATGCCAGTGGCCAATGTTTATCTGTTTTGACACATCAATCTTGCTCTGGCATTAAAAAAGATCCAATAGGTGGTAATATGATTACTATGATTCTAGATGTAACAGCAACTGCCTGGACATGGCAGAAGCATGGGTGCCATGCACACATTATTTAAATTTTTTTCTGAAATAATAGAAAATGTTGGCCATATGGGAGTACACAATCTCACCATCAGTATTGGCAAAATATAATGGGTTTTGGGAATTATACTGACACATTTTCCATAGGAAAATATGCTGTAAATGTTGACCCATAACACCACAGACAATAATTGTTAATTTTAACACATGAGAAAGTAAAACTGTTATTTTTCAAAATATTATGTGGTTCTTCAAACGCTCATGGTCTAATAATATAGTTGCCTGTTCTGTTAATCATAAACAATTGTACCTATTTTGAACTAAAAAACTATTTGTACATGTGTATGAGATAAACTTAATATTTACATACAGAAAAGATCTACAAATGTTATGCTTTTGGATGAAAAATTAAATACTTAGCAGAATACAATATTTTAATGGATGACAATTAGTGTCTTTACTAATCAATTCAAACACGGGTCAAATTTAAACTAGGGTTTAAACCCTATTCAAACACAATAGGAGGGTTAAAAATGTTGATTGCAACACATTACCTAATCACTGCTGTGTTCTCTTCTCTTGATGAGAGGAGGAATATAAGTATTCATAAATTAGGTTTTTCATTTTGGACATACACACAAATGCACCCAACGTTAAGAAAAGTGACATGGTTATATTTCAGCTCATTTATAATAATGCATGCATTTGTTAGCAAACAGATGCATTTAAAAGTTCACTTTGACTTTTGCTTTTCACCAATTTGAGTATAAGACAGAGCTGACTAACGAAGAATGAAGAGATAAGACAGAAATGTTGTCTTTCCCGGCATGAAATACTAAAACACTAAGATATTCTACGATAAACATGAGACTCATTTAAACCAAAGGGATGTGCCAAGAATGTTATCTTTAAAACAGAATTTAAACATTCCTATTGCCACAGCCAAAGTAAAAGTGCCCCTCCTTGGCAGCGGAACTATCGCCAAGTAGCATAAACCCTGTGTCTTATAGCTCCACAAGACATAGCCAAGGCGATGACATTTGCACCGGGGGGGGGGGCCTATCATTCTCCATCCATTATGAAAAATGTGGCCCTAACAGCAGATAATTATCTTTTAATTGCTGGAGAGTTTCTTTTCCCCCGCAAACTTTTGCATTTGCTCCTTATATTTTCACACCAAGTTGAATCTTTATGTCATGAAAGGTCATAGTGGGAAGCGCAATGCCACCTGTGTGTGTGTGTGTGTGTGTATGTATGTGTGTGTGCAAGCGTGCATGTGGACATGCACAGGCTCGCGTCAAAGTGTACGCATGTCTGTGTGTGTGTGTGTGTGCGTGTGTGTGACAGGCAGATCTATAATGGCACAGTTCATGGTCTTTGTGCGTGATTCGCCATGGTAACAGTCTAGTGGTCTAGCTTGCGGTGGGACAAAGGCCAACCGACAGGAACAGAGAGGAAGAGAGAGAGAAAGAGAGAGAGAGAGGGGGAATTGAGGGAGACAGAGATAAAGACAGAGAGAGAAGGAGAGAAGGGTGTCCTCCAGCTAATCCTTTGGCTTGAAAGGGCAGGCTGAGCGCTCTCTTCTTTTAGCGCAAGACAGGAAGGGCGGGAGGAGGTTGAAAGGGATGGGGGGGGGGGGGCTAGGGGAGAGGGGTATACATATGTGAGGCCGTTTATATGGAATAACGGGCAACTGAGAAACTGCAGACATGGTGCGTGCGTGTGTGTGTGTGCTCGCGCACTCAATGTGATTGTGTCAGCATCTGTGACGGTGTGTGCACGCCTTTTCCTGTGTTCAGCGTCCTCTCTCTCAGCATGGGGCCTGGACGCTGCACTCGCACTCCCTACCCACAATCCCTTTCTCCCCGGGAGACTCGCGCTCTCACAACTCGCCCCATGCTGAGATGAAGTTATCACACTACACAGCCTCTCACCCGCTCGTACTTCTGTGTGTGTGTGCGTGCGTGGGTTCACGGATGCACCCTCAAAAAACCTAGCCAATTACTCTTTGTTCCCCAATTTTTTCCCCCCATTCGCTTCCTCACCTCTTTGATTTGTTCGTCAAGCGGTGCGCTATCACGCACGCATACTACGACAGGCACGCTATGACGCGCACGCTTTGACGCGCACGCTAAGACACGCCTTCCCGCTTTAGAATGGCACCAAGCTGTGGCCGCCGCTCCTCACAGGAGGGAGGGGCTAATTTGATATGAGAGCCGACACCTTCTCTCACACCAAAACAACGGAGACAGCGTCACGGAGGAGAGACGCTGAAAGCGACGGAGCAAAATTGCACGTGTGGAGGACATTCTCGATTCTGAATGGTCTCTTGGATAAAAGAAAGAAAAAGAAAGAAGGCACAAATGGAACATGCACACAATTCTCAGGCTTGTTTTGCCCCAGTTCGGAGTGTGAGTCAAAAAAAAAAAAAAAAAAAACAGAACGGGGCATGAAGTAAAAGAGAAGGAGAGAGGTTGAACACGGCCTAATATAAAAAAAGGGGAAGCCAAGAGAGGCAAACAGGTGGATGAGAGAATCACATAACAAGCAAAATAAGTAGCGGTAAGAATAGACTGGACAAGACAAAGCTCTTCACACAGGAGATTTTCCGAGCTAACAAATCCTTTGGAGGTTTGTATTGCAGGTGCCAATGTCACCGTTCCATCTCTGCAGAGCTGCTGTTGGCCTACTTTAGTTTGAGATGCAGCTGTATGTACTGTCATAGAGACAGCAAATAAGCACCGGAGGGGGTTGTGAGGAACAAGCACACACAAGCTCAGGTGTATACTGAACAGAGTTAGACCCGCATATGGCTATGTGGTTGTGCCCATAACAAACGCACACAAGCATGCTCTCAGGACACATACTGTATGCACATTTGAGCATGCACACACACACAATCAGATACCCTGAGTAAATAGTGAAAAATAGGGCAGAATGAATACATGCTACTACCCTGGTTATTGTGAATGAAACAAAAAAAAAGGTGCTCTATGTTTTCAATACCTACCCTTAATCTCCTCATTCTAGTTCTCTTTTTAATACATTACCTGACAATGACAAAGACAAAGTTGAAGTAACTCTTTGGTTACTGCTGTAGCATTATTTCCTAACCCCTACCTCCACAGGGTGGTCACCCTGTCTTGGAATAGTTTATGTAATGAGTTTCATTGTCCTAATGCAGTAAAGCACCTTGCTGCGATTCACCATGGCTATTCTGATGTGATCTATTGTTATGAGCCACATTAAAGCTAACTGGACGTTAGGGCAAATAGCTTTCCTTATCATGAGCATGATAACATCTTAACAATGTCGTCTTCTTTTCTAATTTATAAATTCCATGGTCTATCATCAGTGACCACAAATCGTAAATCGTAAATCGTAAAATATAATATATATATATATATAATTCTCATACCTCAAAATCTACCCATTCATGGAGAGGATATGTTTACATTTTTTTATATTTATTTAAAATGTAAATGTATATTGCTTATTGACTTACTTATTCAATGTAATTCACTTATGTAGATACCATCAACAATCTAATTATACTCCAGGACATTTGGGCATACAAATGTTGCATTCTAATAGGTCAGCGTTCCTGCCTTGTTCCAGCTGATTGGTTAACCATCTGCCAAGTCACATAGTGATTGGCTTATTGCTTACTCTTCTTATCTGGTTTCTAAGCAGGGTGAATGGCATGCATTTGTTGCAATGCTCCAGTGGTGCTCCATTCTGACATGCATCGTAGCTATCATTCTCCCATGGCAACATCCAATAAACATACAGCACAACAATGATGTGCACAGCCTTTGGTGACATCACTTCCTGCCTAGATGATGGGCAAGATGGTAAGACAGGGTGGAAAAAGTGAGGAATTACAGTGTTTCATATTTCAGCTTTTATATGTGCACAGTAACTGGTCACTGGCCTCAAAATGGAAGATTAAGTTTTTTTTTTTTGAAGCAGCAGTCATAGGGGATCATGTGAAATGTCAATAATCCCTTCAGAATGGATAATTATTGAACTAAACCAAGGCCTTTGCGGAACCAAGATGTGGTAAAATGCAGCTGGCTGCATTTGTCAAAATTACCCGTCTCTGTTTGGGTAAAATGTAAGGTATTTTGGACTTAACGGTGTTCCATTTATACAAGGCAGGAGCGCGCTCTGTTCATGCAGGAATGTGATTGCGGCTTGAGTGCAGTGAGGTACTCAGCCCAATGTACTGCATAGTAACATTGTAATTTTGGTGCTGCCAGGGAAACTGTTTATACCATTTCTTCCCTTTGATGGATGAAAGATGTTTTGCTGTTAATAATGATAGTTCCTGGCCATTGTCACTGCTAATGGTCAAGGCAAGTATTTTACAGAGCAAAACATATAGTAAGACATCAGAAGACACCAATACAAACAGGACAAAATATGTACATGAAAATACAATATATTTCCCATCTTAAATTAAGGATGTAAGGACATTTAACCTTCATGTTCCATTCATATTTGACTACATTGACTTTCTTTGGGGCTAGACACCCTAACATTTGTCTATATAACACATGACAAAATATGTATTTTTAACCCTAACTTTAACAACAAACTAAAAAAATATCACCATAAAACCCTACTATTTGATTGAATAGGGAATAATATAATAATTAGCACATTATTTTGGCTATATAATGTATACCTAAATATAAAGTATTTACATTGATGATATCACATGTACACAGTAGAAAATGTAAATTAGCCTTGATAATAAAATTTCTTACATTTGGGGTCAACTGGACTAGCCTGGTGTAACCAGTCCATATTCCCTTTGTGAATATGGTCTGGCCACGCTCCATTGGGAAGTGTTCGCAGTCGTATCCTCCTACTTTGCGTAGACCTGCGGTTCATTTTGAAACGATTGAACAGCCTTTAACCAATCGCCGTTGCTACAATTGTTTTGATTGCCTCTAGTTCTACCACCATTTCAAAACACGCTTGATTGGGCCGCCAGCAGGGTAGCTGGGCGAATGCTAATTTGATCAGGATTTCAAGACTGTAATCTCAGCAAAATAAATTGATCTGAAAGCACTGTTGAGCAGAGGCAGGCAACAATTGGACTCCAAAGAGTTTAGACCTATGGAATTTGTAATTAGACAAATAATAAACAGCTACATTTATATTTGACATTACAATAATTATGTTTTACACTGGATGTGAAATGATCTGTCGAAAAGCATATTTGAAATCTGTGACTTGTAGTACTATACAGTATATCAGGTGGGCATGAACCATGTTGGTATATTGTAAGATGACGCTACCATGTCTTTCAGCAAGGAAAGGTTTCCCGTTTTTAGAGCTAACTGTCATTTCTTCTGGCTGGACAATAGGCTCTGGATGGGACTGAGCTACATTTTGGGGTCAACTTATAAGGACTCACTCTAATAAGAGGAGGTGTTCTCTTAATAAGGTTCCTCCTCATTATCCTCAATTTCAGAACATCTTCATCACTTTCACTGCTTTAACATTTTTTCCCAGAACCTGAGCAACGGAAGATCTATTTCTAGCTCCTTTTTTAAACACTCCCACTAACACCTCCCTGAGGTTGGCATTTTGTGTGGGGCATCACCGAGTTACCCATATCCACGGATAGTACAATAGTTTTGATTCAACTATACCCTAAATTACAGCTAGAAAATGAAAATTATGCACATTCATATATTGCATTTAAAAGGAGTCTCACAGAGCCCGTGAGAGTTAAAACAGATTGTACAGTCCTTACCTGATGATGCTATGAGGTTAATGTATGTGTCCAAGATGATTGTGGCCTCTTCTGTTTTGCATCTTACAGGTGATGGAGGAATACTGCAGACTCTACTATATTCATATTCATTTTGGGCCGTTAAATCTCTTTGCATGATTCCCACCAAGTAAAGAGAGGACGGTTTAAATAATGAAAAATTGACATTGATCATACTGTATTTTATTATTTTGGGAGGTTTCATTTTATATCTGCTGATCGTGAAAAGTTCCCTAAACAAGCACAAAGCGAATGGGAAAAAAAAAAAAAAGATTTTACAGTATGTGTCTACTGTTTGACGTCATGTAATGTGTATTGTTGCACAGCCTTACATACTGTCATTTTTCCAAGCACTCTCTAAATGAGTGGTCATGGGAAACTCTGCAGCAAGTACACACACACCATAGGGACACTCAGCATCCCTAGACCCCCCATGGACGTCCAGTGTCCCACTGTCTACTTCAATTCCATGCTAACGCGTTGGCAGCCATTTTGAGTCTTAAACATATAAACATAATGTGGTTTAGCATTACGTAATGTTCTGTTTGTGGCTTTTATGCTACATTTGACAAACTGTTAATGCATTTTTATTTGAAAGAAAACTCAATAGACATATAGCGGAAGACAATCCTACATAGCTTGACAAGAGAGGCCCATTTTCATTGTTTCCATTCACTGTAATTCACTTGAGGCATTATGTACTTTGACTCACCCTGTGGCAAAACAGAATATCTGTATAATGTTTTATACCAAAGACCATTTTGTGTCACTGATACAATCCCCCCCACCCTACACACACACACACACGCACACACACACACACACACACACACACACACACACACACACACACACACACACAAACAAACAGACCACCATCACCACCACCACCAATAGATTCACTAGTGTCTTCTGGTCCAATATTATTCCATGGCTTCAGCTCACACTGCAGGGAGCCATTTTGTGTCCCAGATATATAATGGGGTCTGAGGCATTGACCCCCCATGGCTAAATGTCTTGTCGTCCAAGCCTATTCCATGCTAACCTCTCTCTCACCAGGTAGCCATTTTGTGGCAAGTGGAGCTCTAGCTACTGAGGGCTCCATCACCATTGTTATTCTCAGTGTGGGTTATTTCATGTCACTAGCTCATTTACAGTCATGCACCCATAAAAGATATCCAGTGATAGAGGACAGCAGAAAAAATGCCAGTGAAATTGCACTTTTTATTTTTTATTTTAATAAAATAATTGTAGGTAGATATGTTTTTACCAATTCTGAACAATTAATTTGGGTTAGTAGTGTCATGCAATCTGAAGATCTGCAGTAGCAAGAGAGAGAGAGAGAGAGAGAGAGAGAGAGAGAGAGAGAGAGAGAGAGAGAGAGAGAGAGAGAGAGAGAGAGAGAGAGCGCGCAAAGGTAGGGATAACTTAATACAACACTTGGGCCCCACAAGGATCTGTTGGAACCCTTACTCTTTAAAGTCTATTTTCCATCACACATATTCTCCTAACATTGCTATGCTGACGACACCAAATTGTTAACACCGAGAACCACCTCAAAACTCTGAAAGTCTTTGCACCGCCTCAAGCTCAACATGGACCGAGCTCCTCTACCTTCTGGGTAAAGATACCTCCACAAAATGAGCTCTTAGAAGGCTTTACCGGTATTCAGGCTAGCACTGTAGCAATTATTCTGAGGATTGTATGTTAATAGGTTATGTTGTCAAATGTATGATTTTTAATCCCAGAATGCAAATGTAACTTCCAGATGTATTCATAACAAAAGAAGGCATTCCCATTAAATAATTAGCTCTTATTATATATAGAATGTATCATAGTAATATATAATATTTATTTTTTTGGCAAACACAATTTTTGGATTACATTTTTGATCTAAATAAATATTACATTATTGATGATTTAATGCATTGTTTAGGCTTCAACAAAAATGGTCTCTCAGGCTTCAAACTAGATTTGTTTGACACTGATGTGTTTGGGGATGACATTACTCCGAGGACACATTCATACTCATTAACTGCAAAAAGCTCTCAAACCAAATTAATCAGAACCATACTGTTTACAGTTCTAGAATATTTATGGAAATATGTGAATTATAAATAAGCTTTTCCACCAGTGAGGTCCTCTCAATCTTTGATGTTTCATTGCTTATATGAATTTTTGTGATGAATTCCTAGCATTGCCGAACAATACAGCCAAAGAAAATATTTAATAATTTAAAACATTGCATTTTACTGCAAATGCCCTGGTCATTTTTTAAGAGCACTGCTGACAATGAGCTGTACAGTATATGTAACACTGTACATAGCACAATTCCATAGGGAATACATGGATGTTTCCAGTGTGCCTAGATAGATGTTTATGTAGTAGATATATTTCACTGTGGATGTACTTACAAAAGTGTATGCTTTTTACTCAATTACTCAACTTAAATTTAAATGTAAATTTACTAAAAATCTTACCTGCCAATGAGAATAACTTATGGCAGGGTTATTCAACTCCGGTCCTAGAGGGCCGCACCCTGCATGTTTTAGATCTCTCCCTGCTCCAACACACCTGACTGAAATGATGATGTAGTTCTCAGGCTTCTAACAACATTGAATCAGGCGTGTTGGAGCAGGGAGAGATCTAAAACATGCAGGGTGCGGCCCTCCAGGACCGGAGTTGAATAGCCCTGGCTTATGGGTTTGTAATTACTAATTAAATTACCCTACTGTGCATACTTTTTAAATTATATTTGACAATCAAAGTCAACATTCACATATCTGTTCTGACTGATGGAAATTAATTTACAAAGCTGTACAACTGACACTAGCAGTGTTGGCTAAGGGACTAAATGTTAGTGCACCATTCATGTCAAACATCTAAAGCATAAGAAAGGCTTAATACTTTTTGAAGGCCTTAATAATACAAACAACAGAGAAACAAACAAACAAACAAAAAGTTAAAAAATATATGATGTAATCATATTCATTTAAATGTTTATTCACCCACTGAGCAGGAATATATAATATATTTTAAAAGCTATTATATACTGTAACTTCATATACTTTTTAGATTTTAATTTATCTTTGTTGCTTCCTTTATATAAACCTTCACATTTTATTAAAAAATTCATAGGTGCACTAGATGCTTAGATACATTTTCAAACTCAAGTTCATGAACGTGCGATAAAATATAAAATAAAACGAGAAAAGCCGAGCAACATATTAAAGGAGGAGCAGAATATATTTAGCACGAGTTCAGTTTTTGAGTGAGCAATAGAAATCCTTGAGAAAACAGGGTACATTTATTTGAGTGTGTACATATTTTTGCACGAGAGCAAAAGACATGCGTGAAACATGAAGGAAATGCGCTTTTGCAATAAATAATTGTCCTTACGATTTATGGCGGTAAAATAACTCCATATACACAAACAGACAGATACTGGGACCAGCCAGCTAATAGCAAATGGGGCAAATATAAAAGACACATTTATCATGGCTTAACAACTTTCCACAGTTCATAGAAACAGTATAGCAACTCCAAAAATCTTGATTCAAACATCATATTTTTAACAGGATACAGCCACTGCCAGTTTACCTGCTGTTGTTTTGAAAAGACACAAGTAGAAGTGATAATTTACAGTATGTAATATTTCATTTACATGAGCCATAATGTGCAATAAGGTGTGATTATCATTTGCTACAAACAGCTAGTGAAATAGAATGGATGGAGAATGCAGAACAGCCATATAAGAATAGGTCTGAGATTTTAGCTTTGACATTAAATTGAGTGACAGAAGCAAATAGATAAAACTTTAAATAATAAGTTCGAAAAACAAATGCTAAAATATTTCAATATATTTTTTTAAATGTCTGTGAACAATGAAAATCAAAGACACACAAGTTGATTTCACTAGCTATTTATGGTCCCTTGCTGCCTTAAACCAATGTCTGACTCCTAACCTTCTAGTCATAATGGGCTAAAGGAAAACTGATATATTAGCTGTTAGCTGTCCCTATCGAATCATTAGGGATCTGCAGCTAACTCGTGTTAGTGTGTCTACAAACCACATGGCCTTTGGCTTGTTTGCATTGGCATGAGACTCTCTGACAGGACCAGAGAGTTGTGTTCACATAGGGGATGAATTTACACGCAAGTGAATAGAATACGGACACACACCCACACACACAGTAATTGGAGATCGGATAACTGTTAAAACAAAATGGTCAAGGAAGTGTCTGTCTCTCCCATACACGCACACACAAACATATGTCAGGAAGTTTAGCTTAGTTCATTAGGAGTTCATAACAAGCACAAAACAAGATAGACCACACATACCACACACGACCAGACTTTAAAGAAGTAAATTAAACATTTTATAATATCACATATCATTTTCAAAGAAAGAAATGGAATCAAACAAAACAATGCATGATACAAAAAGAAGCTAGGAATAATCAACGGACATGGCAAAGAAACATGAAAGACTGAAAGAAAGGGTAAATGTGAGTAAGTGTATCTCTGCTAACACACCTGGTAGCAATTGGAGAATTACCTTATTTCCTACAATAACTCAACCTCTCTCTCTCTCTCTCTCTCTCTCACACACACACAAACACACACACACACACTGTTCATTTTCTTGCTGTCTCTCATTCATTCCCTCTCTCACAAACACACACATACAGTACACTCCCACGTTAATGTAGTATTTCTCTCTCAAGATGCAAAATTTACAATACAATGTTAAAACATGTTTTTAATTACTGTATGTGTAAGTGAAATAGAGAGATGGACAGATTGTGACTCTCTGTGTGTGTGTGTGTGTGTGTGTGTGTGTGTGTGTGTGTGTGTGTGTGTGCGTGTGTGTGTGCGTGTGCGCGTGTGCGTGTGTTTACTTGCATTGGCTCTGGTTTAAATTTCAGATTTTTTTTATTGACTAACAGGATCTCCACTGAAAATAAAAGTATCACTGCACATTTATTCAGAGTGAAGCTTCAAAGTTACCCACAGGCTCCTTTTCCAGTGAAATATTAAAAAATGTGTTTTGTTTAAATACCATGCCAAACAGAATCAGCCATAAATCTTCCATCAGTGACACAAACTCCATCTCCCAGGGGCTTTGTGTCTCAGGCCTCCCTCCCCCACCACCAAAGGGCAGCTATTGTGAATGCCTGACTTGTAAATTCCCCTGAAACCGCTTGTCCTATTTTAATACCTAGGCTCTTTTTTATAGAGAAGCTACTTTTTCATAGTTGTTTTCTTATTTCAAAAACGGCTTTCACGCTTACGTGCACACACACAGCAACGCGCCAACACTCATTTGTGCGTCCCAGAGGCAAACATTTTTGCATGAACACACAGATACATAAACATTTCTTATGCAGGTGTTTAAGTGACAGACATGTACACATATTGCCAGGGTGCGCATGTGAATGCACACACACACACACACACACACACACACACACACACACACACACAGCCGCCACACACCTCCATTGACCGCTCAAACAGAATAAAACCAGTGCTGCAATTCATTAGCCACTTGGAGCGAGCAAGGCTAATGTAAGTCAAGGGCTTTTCAGTGACAAGTGGGTATTCACTGCGCTTTGAACATTTACCACATCCCAGCATGGCGGTCTGATGTCCCAATCTATAGTCCAACCACACTAAAACATCCATCCATTTTCATTTTTTATAAGCAACTTATATTATTTTCATTATGAACCATTGCACCCCTGTGCAATCACACACAATCTCCTGTTATTGGTCCTGGACGTGACAGCCAGCACTTGGTAGCTCATTATATGTTACGATTAGGAGACATCTGAAGCCATTCCCTCTCCCCTGTTGATTATGATGATCATGATGATGTTACTATACTAATACTACTACTACTACTACTAACAATAATAATAATAATGGGCCAGAAAAATAGTATATTGACACTATAATAATATAATGAGCTTACATACTGTACTCTATGCTGACACCCACAGCACATAGCCCACTGGAGGCTTGAGAAAGGTGACAATCTCACTTAAAGCTGGCCCCACACTAGAGGTCCTCCGAGACCCGTGAAGACCGAGTCTACGCAAAAAAAACACAAAGTGCGGCGTCATAATAAAGCGCATACCATTCGCGCTGTACCATAGGAAACAATGGTTTTGCTAGCGACGCGTTTCTAGCGACGCATTTCTAGCGACGCGTCTCTGTGTAATCGGGCCCTTAGGTGCTTGCACACTGCCTAGACTGTGCCTAACTGACACCAACATTCTGAGTTGGCAGTAGTCGGTTGCAGTCTTTAGAATGTTCAGAAAACCAACTGCCTGTTCAGATCTTGAATAATGCTACGTGAAAAACAGAGAATATCAACAATACCTATCAATACCTATCTCAATTGCAAACAATTCGAGCTGACATTATGGTAGGCTACTATCGTGGTTGGAAAACCGCTTGCTGCTTATGGTGAGTTGGGTTTTCTCTTACCAATCACTTTGCTTTATTCGCGTTCCTACATCCAGAAACTATGGCAAAGTGAAGTGAGTAATGGACAGTTATATAGCCGCCGGACACCGTCAATGGAAATCGTGTGCGCTAACATTGTACCCGGCGAGTTGTCAGGAGAACACACTAATATTGCGGTTTGTTGGAAAACAAACCACAGAAGTTCAACAACTCTGCCCGACCCAACTGGACATGTCAAACTCTAAAAACTCCAAACTGACTAACACCAACTTACACCGACTAACGGCGCAGGCGCACACTGATCCAACAGTTGCCGTTAATTGGAGTCGGTCAGTGTGCAAGCAGCTGTAGTCTACCTTTAGCATGCTTAGTAGTATAATATAAGAGCTGTCACAATTTCACACACCACTAATCTACAATAAACGGCATACAGATATTTTCCGTCACTGTTGAAAATATTAAATTCCATTTAATAAAATGCTATATAATATTCAAAGCAATGGCTTGCCACTAAGCAACTCCCTCCCTCCCTTTTGGCTGCCTGTGAGTGAGAGCTTATACTGTGGCCGGTTCAATTCACCGTTAGCGCACACAGAGCCTTTCCAGAGTCCTTGTGTAGCCTACACCAATCCCAAGGTAAGCTGAGACCATGCTACTATACTTCAGATCAGCGTAGAGAAATCATGTAATTGCACACACACCTGTATAAATTCAATAAAGTGTAAGCATTCTTATTCTTGATCATTTTATACTGATAGAGACAACACCAAGAGTACAGACCCTGGTGACGCTGCTAAATTACTGATATTTGTATTATATATTTTATTATACATATTGTTATACAGACAACATTTTCTAGAGATACAATTTCATCAAGAAAACATTAAATGAAAACATAAAAGTGGTAGCATAAAAACATAAACATATGACAAAACGGAAAATGAATGTGTATACAACACACTAGATGCACGTACGCGCATGCACACACACAAACAGTAGCTGGGCTGACATGAGGACAGCATCTGTGGATCTCAGCCAGCCTTTCAAAAGCACTTTTTTCTCCATCTACTCCCTTCATTTCACTACATCTTTATCCACTTCTGTTCCATGTCTTTATCTTCTCAAGGTTTTGTCCCTCACAATCTCTATCTATTGTGTGTGTCTTTCTTCAGAATTAGGAGCCTGTTCTTCCTTTGCATTATCTTGTCCTTTTACCCATCTTCCTCACTATGCCTTTAATCTCTGCGTCACTTATTCTGTGGTTACTCTGAAAAACCTCCTGGCGTTACCAAGGACATTGTTTGGCAGGTGACCCCCACCCCAGAGATGTCTAAACACCTGTACTGCCTGGAATGATTTCTCGTGTGTGTGTCTTTGTGCAAAGAGAGAAAAGGAGAGATTGTGTAAGCCAAAAGGACAGGCACACAGACAGGCAGTTGGATGTATAGACACACAGACAGGCACACAGACAGGCAGTTGGATGTATAGACACACAGACAGGCACACAGACAGGCAGTTGGATGTATAGACACACAGACAGGCACACAGACAGACAGTTGGATGTATAGACACACAGACAGGCACACAGACAGACAGTTGGATGTATAGACACACAGACAAGCACACAGACAGGCAGTTGGATGTATAGACACACAGA
>JAODUE010014588.1:0-25000 GCA_027564755.1 Amblyopsis hoosieri
CTGCATAAAACCTTACAAATGAAAGGGAATGTTTTTGCAAGGAAAATTTATGAAAAAAGGGCCTAGTTTACAAGAGGCTAGTGGCATTATACCGTTCATTGTAGTTACAACTAGAGCTGTGGAATTAAACTAATTGTAATCGGGATTATATTTTTTAGCTCCTAGCAATTGCAAAAACAATGCACTTGAGAGAAAACACGATTATTTTGCACATTACATTTTGCAACTAAACTCTTAATTTGCTTGGGTGTTTTCACTGTATGGTTTAAATGTAATCCGTTCCAATTCCGATTCTGCTTATTGAATCCGAAGAACAGTTTACAAAGGTAAGTAAATTAACAAATCACATGTTTAACAGCTGGTTTGAACTCAAGAACACTATAACATTAACGTTTTGGCCTAGGTGCACCAAAGCTGACCTTATATGTCAATGTTACTTACAATATTAATCAGTCTCTTTTCCAACTTGGAATTGAAACAACCTGTAGAATTCTCATCTTCATTTTGTAAATTTCTTTCTCCTGATAATTCAGTTTATGATCATGTTAAGACAATTTACATGCATTGTCAACCTTTTGAGTTTCACTAGGCATAGGCCTATCATTGTTCAGAAAGCAAAAATAAGAGCTATTTTTAGACCAGACACATTAACAAAGCTCAGTATAATTAAAAGACTCATAAAAAATACAATTAAACATTGTAGGCTTATAACGGTAGACAACTATATTAATTGTTTTAGCATGTCTTTAGCTCTAGCTGGTTATGCCGATGCTCTTGGTGCATTCGACTCCACTACCGGTAGAGCAGAGGGTTTGTTTGATTTTGTTTGTTGTGAATGCTTTCGTAAAATATATGGAAGTTGGTCTGATGGATGTGGGTTAGGAAAGAAACAACAGACTCCTCAACGATGTAAACAGAAGTGTCTGGCATGCTTGCTTTTCTCATGCAAGTTTAGTCAAATTAGTCAAATGCAATTTTTTCAGCCGTCTCATATCAGTTCCTGGCAGATAAAAAGGTAAAATGCGCGATTGAAATGCAAACATTAGGAACTGCAGAATTGAAATGCACGTGTCTTGAAATGCACGTGTCCACAATTCTGTGAAATTTGGAACCGGTTTTCGATACCCAAACCTATTTCATTGTTGATTTGTTAGATTTAAAAAATATATATATTTCCAAAGTTACTGTGTAATCATGTTAAGTTATCGTGATTTCAATATTGACCAAAATAATCATGAATATGATTTTGTTCCAATAACCGAGCAGCAATAGTTATAACTATATTGGCATCTGTGTTGTCCAGTGTTCGAGGAGCCAGAAGATCCCAGTAATCGATCCTTCTTCTCCGAGATCATATCGTCGATCTCTGACGTCAAGTTCAGCCACAACGGACGCTACATGATGACCAGAGACTATCTGTCCGTCAAGATCTGGGACCTGAACATGGAGCGTAGGCCCGTGGAGACCCATCAGGTGAGACCTGCCTGGGTCGGCTGACTGGGAGAAGCGGCCTTTTCTGTCTCGGCCCATCACTCCCACATGGGATGTGCAGTACTGCCAGAGATATTTTAATGATAACAAGATGGTCCACTGTGCATTTCAATGGAAGCAAATATGTAATGCTTCTGGTCTCTTTAAGTGGGCGTGTCACCAACAGCATTATGCTGTGGAGGCTGACGTAAGCAGTGCCCAGACAGCTCAATCGACCATGCATGACCTGGTACACAGTTAATATACCCCCAAAACAGTGCAGAAACACACCTGTGGCCTCAGAGTCATCGTAGGTACTTGGGAATTAATGTTATATCCTCAAAATAATGGGCAATATTATGGGGAAATCCGTGGACCTCCCCATTACCTTGCATGGAACGCTGGGTCATTCTGGTCTGCATAAAGGGTGAAAAGGCCCCCCCAAACTTTAAATTATTTTATATCTGGTACCACTGCCACAGTAGCTCCAGATTATGTATTGGAGCATTACAGGGGATGTATCATAGTGTGGAAGAAAGCATGTTTATGTGCTACTTTGAGCCACCAATAATGATTACAATATTCAGTGAATCAGGCTGAGAGCAAGTTGTGACAAATAACATTGCTTTAGATTCATTGGATAGTTACTGATGCTTGCAGGCTGTGCTTTGCCTACAAACTTTAATTTTTCTAATTTTTGCAGTGACTACGCCCTTTAAAAAAAAATAAAAGGGTTTCCCTGCAGCTCCTAACAAGTCCACTAGATGATGCCGTAACAACTGTGTTCTTTTATCACTTTGTTAACTTGCACAGAAATGCAGTTCCAAAAAATCAATGACCAATATCGCAGCACTTAAAGATAATGTGTTAAGATATCTTTAACAAATTCCATTAAAGCAAGTGCAAAATGAAAGCACTGTTTGAAAGCAACCTAAAATGTGAGCCAATTCAAAGCATATCTAGCCAAGTGCCCGTTCCGCACACACGGGTCTTAACAGTTACCCATTAGCTGACGAGAACCCTATTTGAACCCGTCTCTACCTGCAGGTTCACGAATACCTGAGGAGCAAGCTGTGCTCCCTCTACGAGAACGACTGCATCTTTGACAAATTTGAATGCTGCTGGAATGGAAACGACAGGTAAAAAATAAGTCCTAAAATACCCTGCTCCCAGTTGTATTGGTTAGTGGCGCTTGTTTTTTGTTCATGGCGGATAAACCGACCTCTGACCCACCTCTCTGCGGTCCCCCCTCAGTGTGGTGATGACCGGCTCGTACAACAACTTCTTCCGCATGTTCGACCGGGGCCACAGGCGGGACGTGACCCTGGAGGCGTCCCGGGAGAACAGCAAGCCCATGCAGGGCCTGAAGCCACGCAAGGTGTGCGCCGGCGGCAAGCGCAAGAAGGACGAGATCAGCGTGGACAGCCTGGACTTCAACAAGAAGATCCTGCACACCGCGTGGCACCCCCAAGATAACGTCATCGCCGTGGCGACAACCAATAACCTCTACATATTCCAGGACAAGGTGATCTAACCAGTGGGACACCGGTGTTCACCGACCTACCTTCTTGACATGTGACGCACTGCCTACTGCCTCTCAGTCTAGTCCAGGGAGCTCTGGGGTGTCACAGTGACTACCTGCAACCCTGTATGTGTCTAGTGGGTGACCAGACATCGCCATGTACCAGAGGAGGACAAATATATCCTCATTCTCGCCCGCCATCAGTCTGTCTGTGGCACAGTGGTGCCAATTGTATTGTTTATTTTTTATGTTTTAACTCGCCTGCCATGTCTTGGACCAGGGTAGCAGGGGATATTTTGTTTTATTTAAATGTCTGGTAACAAAACAGATGCACTTTTCAAGAGATCAGAGCTTAGAATTACTCCTTCTTTTGTTAAGTTTGTCCACATCTTGTCGTGTGCCACATTGATTTTATTTTTCTATGATTAAGTCACAAGTATGTTTTAAACCCTGGAGAACAATTGTTATGGTTTCTAAAAATAATCCCAGTTTACTGTAGTGTTTCTGCAAGACTCAAATGTCTCCCTTTAATGACCATTACCCAGCTATAAACAACTCAGTCTATCTGTTTTTGTTACTGTTGATGGTAGGCGGCAGCAGCTTAGCTTTTTTTTTTTCTTTCTTTTTTCTACAGTTTCTGTTTGCCAGTGTTTTCTTTCCATAGATCGCAGACTGAGCCAGGTATCGTAAGGAGGGGTTCTTGTTATCACTGTGCCTAGGCTAAGGGTGGTCACATTGGCCTGATTGGGGGGGCGTTACCATTGTTGTTGAAAACTTGGTGGTTACAATTCTCTATCTTGTTTGCAAATTATAGGTTTAAAAAAAAAAAAAACACTTTTTCAGAGAGGATGAGAATTGTTTATAAAAGGAAGGAACAAATACCCTTAATGGGTTTGCCATTTTAAGAACCTTGACCTGGTGTGTTCTCCGGAGCGGTCTCTGAAGTATCGTCTTCCCAGTAGACAAAGCAGTATTTCACAAGAGGTACAATGTTTGTTTTCCATGGGTGCCATATGGTCTCAGACTTTCCTTGACACTGGACATGATCATTGCACCATTAACTAAAGTACTTGGATTGTATGTACTGATTTCAAGACCACATATATTTAATAGCCATTTTTTTGGAGGCAATGAGTCACCTAAAATGTTTAAACTACTGTTGATGTCGCCATTATTATGTAATGGTGCACAAAGATTAACTGAATACGGTCATGTTCTCACCTCATTGAAGCGGTCTGTCCCCCTGCAATATTGATGTCCCAGTAATTATAATAAACACAAATACAGTAACATAAAATCTATGACAGATAAATTAATAAAGGAACTACTTTTTAATTGTTTTGTGGTGGCTGGCCATTCATTTGATGGTATTGTTTAGTTTATTTGTAGCACTCTGTTACAAATATGTATTAAAGACCTTGCAAATTCCAACATTTGGCGTTGTTCGTCATCCAAATAACTGGATCACTGGCTCTCCAGTATACACCCATAGAACTATCTAATAACAAGCGTGATTGCCAAGTGATCACGTGTGCCTACGTGCGCGTTTGCACGTTCACGGGGGGAAAAAAAATGTTTGTTTTTCATAGGATTTGGTTAGTAAACGCCCTGACCCACTCCCATCATCTCCGCACACATCCGCGGACACTCCGCTTCGTTCGGCGGATCGGCTCCTTGCAATAAATTTGAGACACACCGTCGTTCGTTCTCAAACTGAGAGATCTGACGTCATCACACAGCTCCAGGAAGATCTGGAAAACAAGCAGCTGTTTCGTAGCTGCTCTCCTCATCACGGCAGAAGTAGATAGAGTCTGGTCAGCTTTTGTACGCGTCTGCGCGCACATGCGATTGTGTGCATAGGTTGTGCGTGTGTTGTTGCATTGACGGCCGCCCAAGCCACCCTGTATCACAGACACGATGACCGACGCTGCTGCCACTTCCACAGACAACAACGGAGACTCTGGGCTAAATGGTAAATACCGTCGAAATTATCCTCTGCAAACACCTGTCATTCAGTGTATTGAGTAGAAAAGATAAACATATACTCTGTTGTTTGTTATGTTTAGTTATTAATGTTATTACAACTGTTAAAATCTCTTATCTGGAGATCTTTTCTTTACCAGTATGCTACACAAGGAAAGGGGGAGGAGTGAGGACAGTATGTTCCGTTTGTTTATTGACATCTGCTGAGCCAATAGCATAGCTGAAGGCAGTATTATTATCTGTCTGACACACAAGTAAACCAATCAGTAATGAACATAATAACACGTTGGTAAATAGGAGGGTTCGAACTATTGTCAACCAGGCAAAATGGAAGAAGTAGGACTAGGAAAAAAATAGGAAGCTACAGAAATTGATAAGAAATGGCTCACTATTGTTAACGTCAATACACCGCGTGGCAGACTATGCGTATACCATGGACTTTGACCTCATAGGCATTGTCAGTCAAGACTAATATTTGAGTGGAATTAATAATGCAACTAATTAATTCCAAACGCTTTTCATTACACCCAAAGCGCTATGTCATAATAGGATAGGATATACCTACCTCACCACCAATTATGTGACAAATTCCTCTAATTGCATAGTTTAAGAGCACATGCACCATGCAGTGGCAACTTCAACACCGTTTCAAAATGACAAATTCAATTGCCACTATGAGTAAAGTGTATTTTTTAGTTTCTAAACTGTATGAGAGCTAGATTATAGGGCATGTGAATGTTATAGACCAGTGTTTTACAAACTTCCACAAACTTACACTAATTTAAAATACCAATTCAAACACCTCTTACCACACTGGACAACCAGATTTTATGCCCACAGTAGCGGGTCTCAGACACGGCCTTCTTTACTCCCCTGTTGAACTTTACAGCCACTGGTCTCTCGACTATGGCATCAACATTCAGACCAGTGCATTTTTCCCAGCATGGGTAACCCGAGAATAAAACAGGCATGTTGATTTTATGTTTACACATACCAGACCACGTTTTTCCCTGACTCAAAAGGCATTACTTAGAAAGCATAAGTGAGACAGCTTTACCATGGACACAGCCGGGACATTTCACCTTCTATTTATGGACGACAGACAGCCGTTTTTTAAATACAATGGAGAAGATTTTTCAGTAGGATAAACAAGCCCAAGATTATGTGAAAGGTTAGTGGCTCAAATCACATGTTTGTTTTCAAGAGACTGCACTGTATTGTATCTGCCAATATACACATTAAGAATAGCTCCTGTTCAGAAAGGCTTAAAGTATGTTGTTTTTTATGTATTTTATAAATTACGTACTTGCCTTAAGTGTATTAATCTTCTCTAGGCAGAACACAATTATGCATTGTTAGTCTAATGCTTATTTCAGTATGTTGTTTCCAAAAATGAGGGTTGTTTTGGTTTTCTTTGCATTCTTGATATTGGAATAACCAATTATCTTGGTTTAATAAGTGACATACAGGAGACACAACAGTTGTGAGACATTTATTAGGCTACAACTTGGCTGTGTGGCTCACTGGCTTATCCTGTGATTTTAATTTTTTTTCTCCCCTTCCTAAGATTGTGGTTCTTATTTCTTTCCTAACACCTGGACATTTTGAGAGATTAGCAAATGCCTAACTCACTTCCGATCGGGGCTTATACCTAAACCAATCAAGATAGAGAGGCCACAACATGGCCGTCTCCCTAGACTTTCCCTTAAACCCATGCAGCAGCTGATAACTGCTCCCAGGCCAGAATGTTCGGCCTTACTGGTGTCATGGCAACCTGGGCTGGGACAAAGGGTTGTGGCTCTGCTCGCAGTCCGCAGTGTAATGTTGAGGCCCGAGAGGGGGAGGGACTTCACTGACTGGCAGGCCATTACATCACATGAGTGTTTGTTCTTCTGGGATCAACGTGACCCGTTTAGAGTGTTCCTATTTTGTTTTGTGTTCACAGTATTATTTAAAGACACTATACGGATGGGTTCAGGCTCAGGTTACTTTATTTGTACCCAAACAGTTAGGTAATTTAAGTTTGCAGTAAAGTACATGAGTCATCATCCATCTTGACACATATTTTTAGACATACGGTAGACAAACACACACACAAATATATCAATAAACATTGCTTCTTTATCATCAGACCAATGTTGCTACAACTTGTTTGAGTGATGGCTGTGGGATAACCCAGCTATTTTTATCGCTCTTTGTTCTACAAACCTGGGTGACCTGCTTGAGTCTAGACCATTTAGCAGTTTGAATCAGAGCCTCTGTTCTTCAAAGATGTTTCCAAACCATGACACCAAAAGAAAGAGATAACCTTAATTAAATAGAAGCATGATAGAACAGGGTGTTTGTTCATTGTTTATCAGTGTGGAAGTTGAACGGTTTCTTCAAGCAAAACAAACGCTGCTTTTCAGTTTCCAAGTTTCAAGCTGATAATTGTCCAAAGAAATTTTATAAAATTACACACATTATACCCTTAAAGCTGATTTAGATAGGATTTTAGGAGTTTCATCACAAGCTAGCTAACAATAACAATCGGTTGCCTCTTTTCTTCTCATTTGCTGCGCTGAATCTACCTTGCCTGTCAATCACATGAATGTGCGCACAGTTACAACAGGTTTGTGAGTGGTGCTTTGCAGACGAATGGAAGAGTAGGAGGGGTTGGTTTGCTTTCTAAAATGGTTTTGTTCCTTTTTATTTTTATTTTATTTCGCTCTCAATACAACGTACCCACAGCAGCTTTAAGGGGAGAACGTCTTTTAAAATCACTGTAGACATTGTCGAGTTGCTTATCTGGAGGGGGGAGATCCTAGAATTGATGCACACCCCCTCCCCCACACAGCCTCTCCTACTACCATTCCATGCCTGGGATCACGTAGAGGCAGGGCCCATGCAGGGCCAGGTCACGTATCACAGTCTAGAAAGCATTAGACTGACGGGCTTCATTTCACGTTCACCCATGACCCCCCCCCCCCTTTTATTATAGGCCTGTGAATAATGCTGTGTTTGGAAGTTGTGCTAACGTGGTTTCACTTGGACAAACCTCTCTCTCTCTCTCTCTCTCTCTCTCTCTCTCTCTCTCTCTCTCTCCTCACATACCCATGCATACCCCGATGGTGTGGTGTCAGCACTGCAGGCTGCCAACCAACACATGGGATCATATAGGGTCAGGTGTCTGGCTCACCCTGCTCCTTGCCTTGCATATGTTCTCTCCCTGTTATTATATAGTTCGCGTCCCCGAGCCGCCATTTATTTTTGCCACCCTGCTCTCGTCCGCTAACTTGATATCCGGTCTGCTGTGTGAACGCAGCATAACACTTGCCCAGGAGGCAGCAGAGATTGGGTCACCAGAAGCAACCTGCTTTACTTCTGCACAATAGCCGCTATGCCGCCCTGAATAGTGCTGTATTTACTTGTTGCCCTAACTACCACAGTTATCTCTTGTATCTAGTAATTGAAAATGATCTGGTGACTGTATATTTGAGGGTTCAATGAACATTTTCATGCTTATAGATTTAGCCACTATCCGGTGTAGCAGCAGTAAAGCATTTCTTTTCCACATTGACTTTTCACGTGCACCGTATTCTTGGATGAACATTTCTAAAAACGTTTCAAAATGTATTTGGCAATTTCCTGTAGAACAGGAAATGAAGCCTACGCTACCCCACTGTGAATTAAATACACTGTGATGACCTTCCTCTAGCAGTTTCAACTCTGACAATAGTGTCATTAGTTTTATTGTCTCACACTGTCTCCTACGAGCATAACATTTTTAAAAGGGTTAAACGTGTGGGTATATTTTATATAGGCTACCAAAGAGGGCATTACACCTCTAAAAGATATAGTCGGCTAATTGTAAGATGCTAATTGTAAGCAAATACACTTTTTTGTCAAATTCAACCAACTATGTCCTCGCTTTTCCATTCTGTGCATGCTGAAAAAATAATCTAGTAGTTCTACTAGTCCCTGGTTCAGTAAACAACAACACAGACAAAGTGGCGAACACCACTCACATCAACAATGCCCTTTGGCTTTGCAATGCATTTCAATATGTGGAGAGGAGCTTATGAGGGAGTTTGTTTTGATTTGAGTTCGAAGTTAGCAAGCGTTTTCGAGAATGATTGTAACATTAATGCCTGTAACTCACCAGTTACAGGCATTAATGTTAATGAGTTAATGTCATATTTTTCCTATTGTGCTCCATACAAACGTTCCATGCAGGCTAACATGCTGTTGGCCCTTCTTGCAGGCTCATGGGTGGAGTTGGAGATGAACAGGGCGGCGGCCGGCCTGAGCCAGTCGTCTGACGGGGGCCAGAGCCCCGGTCTGTTGCCCCTTCTTCCTCAGGTGGAGGAAGAGGAGGTCATGGCAGGAGGCCTAGAGCACGTTCCCTCGTCCTCCTCCATCCACAATGGAGACATGGAGAAGATCCTCCTGGACGCTCAGCACGAATCCAGCCGCAGTAACTCCTCGTGTGACAGGTTAGCCCTGTGGTTAGCGCTGGTGTTAGCCCTGTGGTTAGCGCTGGTGTTAGCCCTTTGGTGTTAGCTCTGGTGTTAGCCTGGTGTTATGCTGCGTTCCAGACAACTCGGAGGTCGGTTATTTCCCAGTAAAAAATTCATATTTTTGACCTCAAAGCGTTGCAGGTGCACGACCCTAAACATAAACAAAAAACATGGCTGACCGTAAAAACTTCCAAATAACATTGTCGACATTGGTTATTTGACATCAATTCACATACAGTATATAACAGGTTTTACTATATGTATGGCATGCATTATTAATTAAATACAGGAAAATATACTTTACATAGACCTTTTAGAAGGTGGTATTGTCTCCATGGGTGCCGCCATTGTTTTTGTGACGTAAAACTGGGACTTTTTGTGGCGTTCTGTTGTATTTTTTTCTAGTAGGTCGGAAATTCTCGACTTCTGAGTTGTCTGGAACGCAGCATAAGCCATGATGTTAGCCAAGGGTTGCCAACGTTGAAGGCTGACTTGGCCTTCGATATTGTCCAAAACAGCTTTCTTTTTTCGGCTTGAGATGCATTGTAGTCAATGGAATTGTTTTATTCATGCTGGCGTGAGACAGTACATAGGGAGGCAGTGCATGCTAGTACTGTGTGAAAATAGCTGGGTTTACCACTGTGGAACTACAGTGACATATAACTAATCTTTCAACTCTGATTAATTTGCTACTGTACCGTATGTGGCGTCGTTGTTTTGACCTCTACTCTTGTTATAATTTCCTAAGGCCATGCTAGAATATCTGGAACGTTCTCTGTAATTGCCAAACGCGGTGTATTCTGAGTCTTCTGACTATAATACACTTAGTCAAGTCAGGTCATTTTATTTATATAAAGCACATTTAAAAACAGCAAATGCTGACCAAAATGCTGTACACATCAATGCAAGTAACAATTAATAAATAAAATAAAACAATAAAACACAATACACAACAAACAAACAGCTGGGAAGTTAGCTGTGTCACATATGCAAAGTACTACACATGACAAAACATATGAGATATATATTTATTTATTAATTTATTTCTTCCAGGGACCACTTTAGGGACCCCTTTGTATGCCTCAAATGAATATTCGTGTACTTTGTAATCTGGAGGTCAGAGTGCAGTAAGAGGCCACAACAACAAGATGATCCTGGATCAGTCTTGCTCAAGGGTTCCTAATCAGTTACACGTGTGTTGGTATTGGGTGTCGATTAGGTGACAACCTCTAAAATGTCCACACCACTACACTGAGGTCTGATTAGGCTATTAAATAATGCATAAGGAATTTTGCATGACTGTGTGTGGGGGAGTAATGGCCAGTTCAGTTGTCCTGTTAAGTCTATATTTATCTCGATGATTACATCTTAATCACAACAGCACTGTAGTTTGATTAGTAGCAGTAATACTATTAGCAGTAAATACATATTAATTGCACAATGTGATACATATATTGCTCTGTCCACACAACAAAGATATTGTGATTTAAAAAAAAAAAACATTTCAACAGCCCACCAAGACCCCACAGCCCCCAGGATGAGGGACAGATCATCTTTGACGTGGACGTGACGAGCAGGAGAGACAGCCAAGTAAGTTGCCGCTATGTTGCCCCTTGCCACTATGTTGCCATGGCAACAGCTGTGAACAGCTGTGCGTAACCGTACACGTATTTTCCACGGAGATGCGGCCACATCCATTGTAGATGCTGTGTCTGTCTTGTGGACCACACTGCACACTAGCTACCAGTAATTCTATTCTGGTGTCTGCTGTGGTGCGTTGAGGCTAGCTGAACACACACCCTAGATCGCATGCTCTTGTATTAGCAATATTTCCATGTAACATGGCAACGTTTGTCATCAGAATAATACCATCTATGTTCGATTGAGACGTGACACGTAAACGTACGGCAGAGCGTGTCTGAATGGCATTCCTTGTTGCTTCGGTTGCTAATACTAATGGCCTCTATGTTTATAAGTGTTTAGAGTTGTCAATGACTGTCTGTACCCATGGCAAACACACACACACACACACACACACACGCAGGTTCCTATTTGTTCTGGAGGACTGGCCAGACTGACGACATGGACTTAGTGGTTACAGATGGGCTGAGGTTGTTAACTTGCTGAGGTGTGTGTGTGTGTGTGTGTGTACGTGCGCGCGTGTGCTAGTCAGAAGAGGGTGTCGTGGATAAGGAACGGGACATGGACATTCTCATGAAGGATTCAGACTGGGTTGCTGACTGGTCTAGTCGACCAGAAAACATTCCTCCCAAGTAAGAACTCACCTTACTTTTGCCAATACAACTGTATTTGAAACAATGATTCACCTTACTTTTGCCAATACAACTGTATTTGAAACAATAACTCACCTTACTTTTACCAATACAACTGTATTTGAAACAATGATTCACCTTACCTTTACCAGTGCAACTGTATTTGAAACAAGAATTCACTTTACTTTTACCAATACAACTGTATTTGAAACAAGAATGCAAAATAAAGTTTAAAATGAAGAATACAATTACAGCTTTATAAGGAAAACTATAGGCCTTCCAGTTGGCGATGTTTAGGCAACACATTTCGCAAACAACTACAATTTAGGACAAACCCTGTTATTCTGAATAGCGATAAGTGTTTTTGAAAAACATAGAAGTGTCTTGAAACTAATTCCTGATACTCTACGGCCACCAAAACCCCCTAATACCACAATCACCATTATTTTCAAAATAAAGGGAAGATTAATGCAAAATCACTGACTCACTCTCACTGAGTAGTACCAAAGTCCTAGGCAAGTCTCGCCACTGGCAGCCATCTTTGAAACACCCCAGGCAGTTATTTAAGAAGACAGTATAGGCAGGTGGCTTATGTCAATGACACCACACGATTGGTAAAATAGCTTGGCAGTTATAAAGCAGATGATTGGCTCGTTTGGATTATGTTACGTGTTATTATTTGGATATTTTCCTCCAAAAGCCATATTTGCATTTCATTATTCTCCCATAGAGCTCCATTCAAAATTCTCTAACTGGCATGTCTCCTCTAGTGTCTCTGGTAATACCAAGTAAACACAAAATGTCTACATATTGGTCGGACACAGGTGGGTAAGCAGATGTTTTCTTCCTGTTCCTGCAGGGAGTTTCACTTCCGCCACCCTCGACGCTCTGTCACACTTAGCATGAGGAAGACGGGAGCCATGAAGAAAGGAGGCATTTTCTCTGCCGAGTTCCTCAAAGTCTTCATCCCATCGCTGCTACTGTCACACATACTTGCTCTGGGACTGGGGTGAGTTAGTAGAGATAGTTTCTGTGTGCATAATAATCTCCTTGTATCTTAAAGGTGTGGTCAGCTATTGCAAGATAATTGTAAGCTAATACACTTCTTGTCAAATTCACCAAATATCTCCTCGCATTTCCATCCTGTTCTCTATGCGGGCTGAAAGGGGGAAAAAAAATGTGGTACTTCTACATAGCCCTGGCTCTGTAAATCGGAACATAAACAAAGTGGCGAACACCACTCACTACCACAATGCCCTTGGCTTTGCAATGCATTTCAATGTGTCTATGCTCCACCCCGGAGCTTCTGAGGGAGTGTGTTTTGATTTGAGCTCAAAGTTAGCAAGCGTTTTTGAGAATGACTGACTAACCCTGCCTTAAGTGCTCTGCTTGTTATTGTAGTAGTTTATTATTCTTTCTACTTCAGTGTGAATGTGTCTTTCTCAAACACTTAACATGTACAGTATTTTCTCTGTTTTAACATGGTGGTGTGTTAGGGCTGTGCTATTAATCAAATTTTAGTCGTTATTTCAATTTTGGCTTCTAACAATTACAGAAACAATATAATCGAGAAAAAACTATTATTTTGCTAATTAAGTTTTGCAAATAAACTCTTATTTTGTCTTGTGTTCTGAAAGTTAAATATCAACATGAAAAATATTACGGGATATTTCACAGATAAAGTAGTTTTCACTGTTTAGGTGCAGTAAATGCAACATCTTTCCAAAGTCAATTTGTAATCGTATTAAATAATTGTGATTTCAATATTTACCAAAATAATCATTACTTTTTTCTAAATCATCCCTATGGTGTGTAGTGCTATGTACGGCCCATTAGGGGGTGCTAAACCCTAACAAAGCAGAGGCAGTTCCCACCGCTTTGTCTGCGCTTGCTAACAGGCCTGTTGTTAAGCTGAAAGGCACCTGGTGTCTTAACACGTCCTCACTCAAGGGACCGCTTTGCCATGTAGGAACATGCCACGACAACCTCGGCTGCTGTTTCAGGCATGTTCTACTGCAGCAGCAACACCCAGGAGAAGTTAATCAAAACACCACTCATGATACCCGCCTGTTTGTGTGGCTGTTAATACAGAGAAGGTTTGCCCTGTGAAGATTGTTTAGCGAGTTGTGTACACAAGCAGGAGAGTGAAACATACTGTTAAGAGGACTTCACAAGAGGAGGGATTGTTGCGCTAGTTCCCAGCTACGACTTGGCAGCGCCTAGCAACTGAGTTTTGCATTGCTGGAGCCATTTTAACTCGAGCCCAGTTCAGTGAAAGTCCCTTTGTACACCAATGGTACACCACCCCCCTCTGCAAACACACACGCGCACACATTATTGGGCTTAATGTTACAGAAACAACCTTGTGAGGACCACTGGTTGCCACAGGCACTCTGTTGTACTGTTCCCACTGGGCAAGATGAGCAGGTCCGCGCTGTAAACACATTTGATCATAACCCACCCTCTGTTCCCTGACCCTTCCCTCTGGCACAGAGTCTACATCGGGAAAAGGTTGACCGCACCACCCGCAAGCTCTTTCTGAGGCCGAGAGCGAAGAAGTGCCTGTGACGCGGCGACCATGACCTACTGGGAAAACCTGTTCCCCCCACCCCCACCCACCTTCCCCCTCTCTCTCTTTTTTTTTTTTTTTTTTTAACCCATGAACCCCTACCTCCTTTGTGTCTCTCCCTGGCCCTGAGATATGACTTGTTCTCAGGGGGAATGCATTGCATTTTCCTCCTCCCCCCCCTTCCCCCTCTCTCCTCAAACCTTTTGCTAGCCGAGTCTTTCTCTGTAGATATCCCTCTCACTCATTTGTATACTCTTTACCAGGAATGATGATTGAAATATGTCATGTTCCCTTTGCCCGGAGATTGAGGGTTATTAAGGCGGGGGGGGGTCACAGCATTAAACCACACTAGTCTCTGCCTCTCACTATGCCAGTGCCCCATTGATTACTGGCTCAAGAGGGAGGGCTGTCCAGTCTAGACGAGAGAGAGTTGACATGCGGTCGTGCCACCTCTACTTAAGTAGCCCCAACAGTCGACCCAACAGGATTCCCCCAACAGGATTCCCCCGACTCAAAGAGCCTGCTTATGTAGACTGATGATGTGAGCATGCCTTTAAAGTAACTGTTTTACTACTTTGTTATTGTGAATACTTTAGATGATGGTCTTTTAAGTTTATTTACTTTACAACATTCATCATCAAGATATATATTGGAAATTTAAGTTTTCTAATGCCCGCAAACTTTGCACGTGTGGAATATTTGTATGCCAGGATGTCATGTGATGTATACTTGATCTCTGGTGTGATGAAGTGAATATACTCTGTTCAGTTGCTCGTCTCCAGGAACATTTCCAAAGTGAAGAGTTGATGTCCTTTCCCCTTTTGTACACAGTATTTTGTGGTTGGTTCTTTGATGCTAACACTGCACGCTCCTGAGAATTTCAGTAGTTTCTCAGTCAGTGTTGTCTTTCCTGGGTGGCTCTGCATATCACAGAGCTACTGTAGTTTGGTCTTTTCCACCTAATGAGACCTTTTTAACGTGGAAATATAACCTACAACTACAATTTCCTTGCTAGCCAGTTCACACTAGCTTAGGCTGTTTATTAATATTGATGCTTATCAATATATTGGGCATAAAGAAAGTAATTGCTTCATTCCCATGATTTATCACACGAACACGTTTCATTTTTATTGCATGCATATTAATACTTTTTAGAATGGAGATATTTCAGGGACATCGTAAACTTGGACCGGTATACAGTATTTTAGGCTTTCAATTAACTTGTTTAGTTTGTGTTTAGTTTCCCTCACACCCCAAATGTATCAAATTACTAATGGGGGAGATTTGTAACTAATGTACCATACATGGCTTTATCTTTGTAAACAAAGGTATTTGGCTAGGAAATTGAGATGGGTTGTGTACATGTACAGAATCACTGAAAAGCTTTATCTAATTCTCGGCCAAACTTGAATGCTGTATCTAGAAAGAAGGGTCCTGAAAAAGAGACCTTGTTTTGCAATGGTCTGTTTGAACTAGTACTGGTTAAAAAAAGTATTTAAAATTTACTTTTCATAGTTTCTTTTAGATTATCTGTTCCCTATGCTTCAGTGGATTTATAAATATAGGGCATGGAAACGCATCAGATGTAGACAATCATAGAAAAGTTGTGTTTTTTATTTTATTTTGACCGGCTGAACTTTGACTAGAGGCTTAATGCGTCTGAATTTTCCAGAAGCAGCGAACGCCAATCATTTGAAACTATTTGACTAAAGTTTGCTCCTGATGTCTTCAACTGCTCTATTCTTATTTTAAACTGGTCACGGCGCATTCACTAAATGCCAACAGAGACTTTCTGTTAATATATGTGCCTCAGTATGCCCCTAACTATACAGTGTGTTTGCTTTGGTCTCAATGTCAGCCACAGAGATACTGCAATGCTTTTTTTTTGTGCCACAAAGCATTTTCTATTCTTAAAGTATTTCAGATTGTTCTTTCAGACCTGTTTGTTTTTATGTTCTTGTTTTTGTGATGGTGGAGACATGAGTAGAGCATGAATTGTAGCTGAAACTGAGTTATAAACCCTAACTGGACATATTTTTGCCTGAACCTGAACAGAGGTGTATTATTATTTGATGTCTGGGCATAATGTGAAAGGAGAATCAGTGTGGAGGAAAGATTTCCCTCAGACTGCTATGGTATGATAATAGTTATTGCATTGATATGTTTGCTTTAGTTTGTATTCCCTCTTCATTGGAAAATTGATAACATTTTGTCATTAAAGATTACCTAAATCAAGTGGTTTCCAGCCATGATTCATCTTTTGTGTGCACTGAGACTGTGTGTGCGGGCCCCTGTAAGATTAGGCCCATGTATGGAAATGTGTATTATGTAGCTTGCTCCTCTGTTGCACACTCACCAGTTGTCACCATACATACACACAAGAAGATTATTATAAAGACAAATCCAACCTATGAACACAGTGTTTAGCTACAATGATCATGATTATAGAGCGATCTGTCATATGTCTACTTGTGCGAGAGAATCGGTTATTAGTTGAATATCACTGCCACCTAGTGGTAAATGTAGTGACATTCTGTCTGATATACAACTTGCTGTTTGATTTAAGAATGTGCTACTCACCATAGCAAGCAATTAATCAGTAGGCTATATCTGTACTATTCACTGTGTTTTAAAATATTTATGGTACATGATATAAATATGGCTCTCCATTATGCTGGAGTTCTACATACGGCTATGTATGTTTGGTTGATCATAAACTATACCATAATGTTTATACATGCATGTTCCATGTCATAGGTTCACAATTCTAGCCTGCTCACTCTTTTTTAATGTAAACACAATTAATGATGATGGGAGATAAGTGGTTCACTTCACATTCCTATTGATATTGTTAATGTGTTGCCCATAAAGTATGGCCAGTAGGCTACACCACTGTTATGGAAATGTACCCACCTTTATATGGCAACAGACAGGATCAGCAGTGCTGTTTGAAGAGAAGCCTGTTCACTGAAGGAGGCGCTTTGTCTCGCTGGACGTTTGTTGACGGATTATACCTTTGATTATACTGGCCACCACCCTGTAGCCCATGGCAACGATGTCAACTGCAGTGGGAGGAGCCACAAATCATGCTGCCTCTGGATTGGCTCGGAATAGGTGTTCTGAGGATGGGAAGATGTAGAATTATCATATGAAAACAGACAGATGACTTGCTATTTACATAGATGTTTTCTATATACAAACTCACACTCAGGAAGATAACCTCTATTATACTATATGTACATAGAATTTCATGTGACAAAATATTGATGTTTGCATTTTAAAACCTGGTTTTACACTTAACTTGCACTGCAGATTAACAATGTGCTTGTAGTTCATCATGCTTATATTCTCTCTCATAAATGCCACAGCAGTTTTTTTTTTTTTTTACATTGGTTCACATATTCCAGCCAAGCCCTAATATCAGTGCCCTGTCCGGCTTTTGCATTTCCACCCTCTCACGTGTCTGCTTTAACCCTGTAATCGCTTTATAGTGGTGCGAGAATATCTTCATATGGAGGCATACAATAGGCTACAGTATATGGGCAGTTTGTGATCCCAGTCTCCCAATCCATCACAATCAGCCTACTGCGTGAGTGACTCATCCTTCGAGGAGACCAGAGGAGACATTGCTCTGTCTGCCCAACGGAGGCCCACCCACATTGGCCCCCACAGTACCCACGGAGAACAAGCTAGCTGCAAACTCAACTGCTGGCTAGAACAGAACGTTGTTATGGAAACTAGACTGCATGGCTGTAGTGTATTCATCATGGCAGGAGAGATTTGTATATATGTGGGTATATTTGATCAGTAGGCCTACTGTAGTCTATATTGCATTGCTCAATAAACTTAACTCCATATCTACATAGACTTCATTGTAGGATGAGAAAAGCTGAGTGGATATCACATTCTTTTATGAAATGTAAATTAGATCAGTGTCATTTGCACTCATGTTATCATTTAATGTAGTCTACAAAACGAGAAAGCATCCCTAAAACAGAAAAGATGAGAAGGATGTAAGTTAGCTTTACAGACATATCTTATAACTATGTAGCCTTATAGCTTCAACCTGCAGCAGATAGCTGACGTTTACGCACAGCCGTATCATAGCCTATTTAGCCTATCTGCTCGGACCTTTGGGTGTAAAAGGTGTCCAGCCTTTTACAGCCAAGGTGTAAAAGAGGCACTCGTGTAATCTGCCCATTCTTCAAGCGAGTTGCTCTCCTGCACACACGTGCCCGTAGTATGCCGTGCAGTGCTGAATGGACAGCGCCCTATATTGTTGAGCGGGGTGTGACTTCATGAACTCTCCGTGGTGCTATTTGCCTGTTTGACATAACCCGCCCTGCACATATTTAGTTTAATATGTGCAGCTGTTTAATTATTTTATACGTGCCATCTGGACTAAAATGCATTGTATTTACCAGCTATATATCACAAAATAGACTATAGGTCAACCTAATGGGTTAGAGCCAGGGGTAAAAAATGAACTTTTACGCATTTACGTAGAACAAAAGAAGGCGAATCATTTCCGGACAGACAGTTTTGATGCATCGCTATGAACGCCGTCACTGGAAGGGTTTACACACGTTGCCTAGGCTATAGCCTACACACAGCTAGAAAGGTTCAGTTAGCCTATGGGTTCAATATTTCGTAAATGTTCAGACAGTAAGCTATTGTCTTCTCGCTGGTGGTCGATTTCCTTGCATGAGGCTATATAGGCGCTTGGAATTCGTGAATAAGCACATTGAAGCTGTGTTCTTGATATGATAGGGTAAGGTTGGTTTATTGCACGTCACATATTTATGGTGCGTTCTTCCATTCTCAACCGCTGTTTGTCATTAGTTATCCACCTCTTGCACTTGAAACCGGCAAGGCGGTGGCTCTCCAAGACTTGAATCTAATCACACTCGGTGTCGTCTGGAAACCGAAGCTATAGCCTCTGCCTGCAAGGATGTCGACTACCGGGGATGTCCCAGCTTTCTTCAAGAACATGAGCTCTGAAAGCCCCAGGCACCGACAGAAATTCTGTGGCATGTTCTGTCCAGTGGAGGGATCAGCGGATAGCAAAACGTTGGACTTTGATTCCCTCTCGCCCGGTAAGGGAAAGAGCGACGGGCGGGTCATTGACAGACAAACGGACATCTCCCAGCCCAAAAAGGTCGAAATTAGGCAGAGCACTGGAAAAGAAGCACTACAAAATCTGGATTATAGGGTAATATGATGTCAGCCTTTTTGTACTGCGTTTAGACTACATTTTATCCAGCTGTAGTCGGCGGTAGTTATTTATTGCTTTTTAAAATCATAAAATAGTCTATAGACGATATCCAAAGTCATAATTCAATCGATATTTTATATTATTTAGTCTGAACAAAATGCTACTGCTTTTAAATTAACAATTTAAGTTGCAGACACTGTAGCTTCGAAGCACTGGCTACATAAATTGACTACATTTCCCAGCATGCACTGTGATGTAACGGGATCTGATGGTGGGCGCCACACTCAACACTCAGAGGGAGCGGCCCATATGCCTATTTTTTGTCGTCATTCAATCTCATGCTCACTTTTACACAATTATGCAGCAAGAGAGACGTGTCTATCAGCAATTGATTTGTCCTTTTGATAGCCTATGGTCTTGCCCTGCTAGACATTTTAGGCACACGTTGCTGTCTCATTAATTTGATTTATGATTTATTGTTAACGGGTGTATTGTATATATGAAACAGGAATAATAATGTAGGGCCAGTGCTGCTTACTGGCCAAAGTCGTTCAGCTCAACAACATATGGCTGCAGTGACTTGCAGAATAATCTTTCAAAGAGCCCTATAGCCAGGCCGACTTTCCTATAGGCTATTGTTAGTGTAATGATATAGGCATATGGCACAGTATATACACAATGCCATATTTAGGACTTTGCTCCACAGTAAGCATGTTCTATTGAATTGTTTAGTTTACAGTGTAAACTTTAGCTACTGCTGCAGGTTGAAGCTATAGGCTATTTAGTGTTAAAAGCTATATGTCTGTAAAGCTAACTAAAATCCTAACCTTTTCTGTTTAAAATATGCTTGCTCCTTTTGTAGGCTACATCAAATGATAACATGAGTGCAAATGACACTGATCTAATTTACATTTCACAAAAGTATGTGATATCCACTCAGCTTTTCTCATCAATGTAGTCTATATACTGTAGATATGGAGTATTGTTAATTGAGCAATACAACATAGACTACAGTAGGCCTACTGATCAAATATGCCCACATAGACAATCTCTCCTGCCATGATGAATACACTACACTCATGCAGTTACAGTACACTTATTATTATTATTATTATTATTATTTTATTTTTATTATATAAAAAATAGGATGTTTCCAAATACCTACAGTAAATTACATCATTGTTCATATTCATGGGCCATGTCTGTAGCCTACGTATGGACCCTAATGCACAGTATTTTTAAATAAGGTAATACTTCAACATCAATCATCAACATACGTCAACTACAATACAATAAAATGCCTTATAAAATATAAGATATCTGCTTAATTTCTTTAACAAAAACGTGTTGGTGTAGGCTGCTGAATATTAAAAAAGCCAAATTATTTGAAATGAACAAGGTTAACAATTAGCATGTATACATACATCTCAACTGTTCTCCCTAAATTCTGTGATCGAGTGGAAATGAAATTCATAGCCTAGCTTTTCTATGGAGCAGGGCGGGGTTCTGCGCATGCTCTGTAGGTTTCATGGAGGGTACAGGCCTTTCTGTCTCTCATCCAACGCCGCTCTTGTCTGAGTCCGTCCGTCTGAAGGTTTGCTGCATCGGCGGAGAAAGGGGAGGACGTGATTTGGAGTTGAGATAGTTTGACCCAATTCTTTCAATTCCTGCCTCCCTTTGACAAAAGGACCTACATCGGAATTTGACCGTATTACTGTAAGCGACGCTCCCTTACGGCGAGCCACAGAATCTTAACATCCCATTCCATTGATAGCGGTCAACGGCGCTGCAAGACAGGACAGTGAACATGTCTGGCTATCAGGGAAAGAAGAACATTCCCCGCATTACAGTGAGTTTGAGATACAGTAGCCATCAAACTCATGTTCGTCTAAGGACAGCAGTGACAGTGTGATTTGACAGCATGGCATAACACAGCTAATAAATTGTACCTATTTGCATGGATTGCTGTAGCCTATTGGTTCTGAATGCCTCTTCCATCTCATAGCCTAATGAAAAACGTAAATGCAATTATAAGTATTTTACAATGAAACGGGCCCCATAAAAGACAGTAGACTAGCCTATATATATATATGTGTTGCGGTAGCCTACAGGGAGTGTTCTAGCTTTGGCTTCTAGCATTGTTTTTACAGCATCTTTTGCGACAAGTGCTCCCATGTCGAGCAAAAATTAATTCTCCCCACCGAAATTTCCGTTGCCCCTCTGTTTTTTATCTATTAGACAAAAGCTCTTCTTATAATCACAACAACGATTGAATGCGTATGGGGTCTGTCAATCGGCAAACGTGTTATGCTCTATAGGCTATTCATATTAATAAAATAGTGCCAATACTCTAAGTTACGACAATGAACACACTAGGCTATTCTAAGGAAACAATGTTTTAATATAAATAGCCTAATGCTAAAGGGGATTGGTCAAATTCTTGACAAGGATCGAATTTAGCGAGGGGAGCAATTTCGGCACGACAAGTGTTTTAGGATTCCCACTAAAAGTGAGTGGCTTATCAGAATGCTCGAGTCTTGGCTGCGTGCGTCTCGTTTCAGAGTTATGGAGACAAGATGCCTTCGTGGCTCTATTGGTAACATTTACAGTGGGAAGGGTGTTCTTTATTCGACGGTGGGTAGATCTCCGGGTAGCTATAGCCTATTTGTGCACGCCAACTGAAGACAATTTGCTTATCGCATCCGCCTATCCGATAGTGCTCAAAGAGATTGTCTCTTTGCTTTGTGCGTCGTGCAGTGGACGCAGTGTGCATGAAATGTGGAGCTACGGTCAATGGCAAATCCATATTGGGTAATTTAATTCGATTTCCACAGCCTGCTGAAATCATGGCGAGTTGCTTAGCGCGGATAACTGCTTACCGTAACGGAAAGTAGAGGATATGGACGGGGAGGGTGGGGAACATTGCCTCCTATATCCTCCCATGTCTTTCTGTGTATTACCATTACGATGCGAAATCTGCATACTATTTTATAAGATTGTCCGAAAAATAACGAACCGAAAGTTTCAGTCCCGAAATGAATTTGGTTCTCAAGTAAGGACTGTATGCCGGGAATCTGGCGCGTCTTTCATGTAATGTTAAATAACGTAGGCTAATGGGGATTCATTGCTAACTAGGGCATACATCCGTTACATGGCATTTTGAACGCACATTTGCCCTGGAATTTGGTAGCCTGTTGCAGCTGTCGGGCTTTCTGACATAACTAGAGGCAGATCGAGCACTCATAAATCATGACGTATAGCAGACAATGCAGATACGGGACATGTATAGGCCATAGCTAATCCCTGTTTCACATGACGCCCACAGCATAGCCCTTCCCTTTACATCACTTTCAGCAGATGTTCAGCTACACAACAGAAATGTACAGTACAGTGTAACAGTTAATGCATTTGATAGTGATTTTGGGTAGGGCTACATGCCACTGGAAATGTTACTAATGTACCAATCTAACCACACCTCTTATATAGCAGCCTAACAGTTAGTAGGTCTGACGTTGCTACTAATGTGTCAGTATAGCCACAACTAGCCACACCTATTATGACAGTTAGGTCTGAAGTTTCAAAATGGCCTAAATAATGTTCAAAGTAATTACTGTAACACTGGTGTAAATTGTTATATTAAGTTTAAATGGTAATCAATATATTTGAAATTGTGTTTTGATCCCATTCATGTAAGAGTAACGACAGAGAGGGCTGTCTAAGAGATGCCAGTTGGTGGAGAGATAAGGGGATTAGTAGCTATAGCAGTCCAAACAGCGCCTAAGCCAAACCTAAATGGATATACTTGTGTCTTGTTCATGAACAGCATACATGGTGAGAATATGGGCCAGGTACAAATATAACCTCAAATGTTTTAGCCTAAATATCCAGGCAACCACCCCTGTGCATGCGACCTGTTTATTTCCACTTACTGACATGTATACCTGGAAGATAGCTACTTATGCCCACGGTGTAGCCTGCCCGAGCCAAACATTAGATAAGCGCATTGGAGAGTGTTGAAGGAAGGTATCATCACATCATTTTATAGTTACTTTGGCACACTATTGAGTGTCAAGCTCTGCTCCAAAACCTACATTATAGTGGTTGCATCATCCGCTGCCATACCTATATGCTACTTGTCTTGCAACAGAAGAGCATATTCGTAAGGTCACAATTAAAACATTTTCCAGGTTGTATTTATAATAACATAACTGTATACTGCATTTTGTTAGGAGTTTGCACAGTATAGATTAGCCAACATACATAACTGCACACTATGGATGGACTGTCACATAACTTGTGTATTGTATTTTGTTATATACACAATCCATTAACACAAGTGATGTTGGAAAAAATCCTACCATGACCTCTGTGGGGGGGCTGTAGACCTCTGGTTACAGTAATCTAGTGGAGTGGACATGCAAGGTGATGTTTGATGAATTGGACAAAACGTGTATTAGCTTACAGTTAGCTTGCAATAGCGGACTATACCTTTAAGGCTGCCCAAGCCAGGCAGCAAGTAGCCTTGTCATCACCCTGTAATGCTAGTATCCCACAATGCACCGCAGCTGTGGACATCGTCTGTTCACACATCAAAGCTTTCTCACTGTCCCTGCAATCTCCCACCCAGTGGCCAAGAGGTGTTTCCCTTGATTTTCTCATTCATAATTTCACAGATGTGAGAGAATAATTTATTGGTTCATAGACTCTTTGTGTGTGTGTGTGTGTGTGTGTGTGTGTGTGTGTGTGTGTGTGTGTGTAAAGCAACAAAGAAGGATTTTGTGGGAAAGTCAACTAAATTGATCACCAATCCTAATCTTTTGCACAATCTAGCGATGAATGCCAAAGAAGTGAGCGTGTGGAATGCTGTTAAATACTGTATTTATTGCTTTTAAAACAGCACGAAAAGTACACATGTATAAATCTTTCTCCGACCTTCCAAGTATGGGCATACGGGATATATGAAGATGTTATTGTGATATTCCAGCCAAATTTTGTCAATACGGAAAGTCGGAGTCAAACCTGTGCCATTTTGGAGCTGTGTGCCTTTACTGTAGATGAATGCAGCTCTCACACGCATGTTGCTACGGTAACCTCTCAAACCATGGCGTTGATGAGGCCCAGAGCACAAGTGGTGAGGGGGCTGTCCAAGGCATACGTAAACCATATTAGCCCAAGGACTGACCTGGCAGGACTCTGCTCCTAACCTCACCGGTTCCCTTGCTTTATGTTTTTCCATTTTGTGGGGGATAACACACACTGCGTTGCCTAGCGACATTAACCGTTGGCAGCTTTGTTAGTAGCAAGTGCGCCGTGCCAGTTCACGCCTGACTTTTTTGTGCGCTGGGCTGCTGTGTCAACACGCTCCGCACTCTGCTTGCAGAGGTTTTTGGATTCTCAGCTGCCAGCCTGTGCCGGCTTGATTAGGCTTTCTTTACTGCTGCACGGGCATCGCGTGACGCGGTGGAAGGA
>JAODUE010014598.1:0-25999 GCA_027564755.1 Amblyopsis hoosieri
TATATATATATTTTTTTTTTTTACTTTAGAGAATGTCCACTGTAGTGGACCAAAGTACAATCTTGGTGTGAAAACACAGCCACACTTACAATATAAGAAAAATAGCATTTTCAAACATCGTTTTTGAAATTATCTGAAAGTTCCCTGAAATCTATGATTATTCCAGTAGGGGTTGGCTTATGGCAGTGGTGTCCAACATCAGCTGTGTGTTGGAGCAGACATCTAAAACATCCAGGGCAGTATGTCCAAGACTATGGGTTGGACACCATTGGCTTGGGTATTACATATAATTGCCCATTTACTGTTAAAATATGACAATTTGTAAGTTAATCCCTTAACTATTTGGTAAAGATATATTCAACAACTTCTCAAACATCAATGTTGAGTCATTATTAAGTACATAAGATGGTCTTGGTGTCCACTATAATCCACATTCATAAATAGGCTATTATTTCAAAACTAATATAATTGAACTGTAGAATATACCTGATAATCATAGTAGAAAATAAACAAACAATATTTGAAGTACCACTCTTTCCAAAAATGTGATTGTTCACATAATGGCCATTTTTGGATGGAAAGAAAGATTTCCCACATCCGAGCGATCAAGTGAGATCAATAGAAAGCCCAGGATGTCTATGCGATACCAATGTCCACTATAGAGGACACAAGTCAATGGGTTGGGTCTCAGGATATTTTTCAAGCAAAACATGGACCATGTATCCATGCCTATATCGCCTTGCCCTAGATCTACATGAAAAGTATTAGCTGATTTAAACAATGTTTTTAATTTGATCCATAATGCACCAGTAAAGATATTGATCACGTGGGCTGAGCTGATATTGTGACTTATGGTGACAGCAGCGGGATATTGTAGGCCTATAGTTGGCGTTACCCAACTAATAAAAAAACTGAAAGCCCAACTAGGTTTAGAAGAATATCACACACACACCACAGGTAAATACCTTACAATTAACATTATTGACTTAACTTTTGGACTAACAGCCAATCTTTTCATGGCCTACTAGTTGTAAATAGACCATGTTCCTACTCCTACAGTGGAAAATTAGAAGACTTAGGCCTGAAGCACTATAGAGACAGACTGCCAAAAGCATCTATATACTTTTTTATTTCACAGAACTATTTTTTTTAAATAATTTCTTGTGCAATAAATATCCATCTCATTAAGTGTAACTTTCAGGGTCAAGCAAAGGGTAATTGTTTCTGCTCTGCAGCTACTCTGGCTATATAGGAATACTCACTCTTTGATTATTAGGTTCATGAAGGGTACACCTGAAAATTATGTTTATAACACTGCAGAAGTGTACACACATGCGCACACCCGGATTTAATGCAAAGCACTTAACTTTACTTGAAAGAAGGTAATATACATCCTGGAATTACAGACAAAGATACATTATGAGCAAAAATTATTTCACAATGAATATCATCTCCTTTCGCATCAGCCCAAAGAGTAGTGCGACATATCTACAGGTTTGTTAGGAAGTAAACAGTGAAAAGCACACCCAATACAGGCAGTTAGTTGTACTGTATGCAACACCGCTGTAAAATGTTATCTTATGCAGTAGTCCACAAACAAAAAATAAAACACCAGTTTCATGAATGTTTTTCAATCTAGTAGCATACATTATAAATAAATGTAACAGAAAGAAAACAGTTCAAAATAGTACTAAAAGCAATACTTCACAAGTCCAGCATGGCTGAAACAGTTTAGTGGTTTTCTTATTCCAAATCTTAAACTTTGGAGTGTGACCACAATATGACAAACCTTTAAGATACTGTGAAGACTTTAAACAGGTGTGTCTGCTAGCCCATCACATGCTTAAAGCCTTCATAAAAATAATGTTAAAATGTTCCCTAAAAAAAGTTTTGTGAATGAGATTGATGTTGCCTGACCTGTAAAAGTGAGGAAGTGAGGAATGAGAATTAGATAAGCAATAAAACTGAATGCCTTGATCTGAAAAAAATACTATAATGCGCTTAGTAATAAAAATATAATCCACTAAGCTTGTGGCCTCAATTGTGATAATAACAAACAAATCAATTTTTGTTTGTTCTTTAGCTCACATCCAACACCATGATCAATTATGTTAATTTCTCCTTCCTTTTTGCATCAAGGACAACCCATGGTCTGAAAATTACCCAGTTCGGGGGAGAGCACCAACTGTATACATTATGAACAATTACTTTATATTTATAAAATAAAATAAAAATAAGGGGGTGCAACTACAGCAGTTCACAACTGGAAGGTAATAAGGGTAATGGGGGTTGGTAATTGCTTAAATCTACAGCAAATTTAAATGGGGGATTTCTTCAAACAGAGAACAGGTTCTTGGTGGTGGATCCACTCTTGCTGGATGTGTCATCATGTGACTGATAGCCAATGAGGGCTTTGATGGGAAGGTGCAGACGCTCCTTGTAGCTTTGCCTGCCAGACAGAACGTACAAGCTTAGTTTCACCATCTAGTGGTCATATATTACAACCACATCTATATACTCGAAATACTGAAATTATTAGTAGATTAGCTTCCCATTCAGTAACATCTACCATGTATCCTGAAAAACCTGCACATTACCCTATTGTCATAATTGAGTCCCTGTTTTGGCAGTTGCTCGTCCAGATGGCGATTTTGTCAGCCTTAGGTCTGACGTTGACCACAGCTCCACATACATCTTCACTGGCCTCATCAAACGACTCCCCGACTAAACACAACAGCTGTAAACAAAACAAAATTAAATTACATTTTTCAGATCAGCACACTTTTGCATATACTGTAGATAAACTAGGGCTGGATGATATGGCCAAAATTTATGTCACAAAATATTTCCTAATTTTGGTCGATACGGTATAATTATGATAGATGAACTATTTAAGCCTCAGAAAAACTGCTAACACCCACAACAGAGTACTTACAAACTTCTGAAAAATGCATTTGCCAAGTCTCTAACTTCCTTTGAAACTATAATATTTTATAAATAAAAAAATTTACATATAAATGTTCACCTTTTAGCCTTTACACAAACAAGAAACGTGAAATCACAGTTAAATAATTAAAACCTAAACTGTTATTTTCTTTGTTAGTACTATAATTTATGAAGGCTATATTTATGTCCACCAGTAGATGTCAGTAGCGTTCTGGTGTGCATATGACTATCACTGTGGTCACATGAATTAGACGCAGCCCTTTTCCCCCATTAATGTTAAAACGTTCACAGTAGGCTAGTTTCTCCATATTTAATGGAGAGGTATTCAAGGTAGGGATGGACAACCAGCACAACTAAACTATAAAAAAGAAATTTCTGCAAACGTAATTTTGACTGGCTGTACAGATGTATTCTTATAACTTCCCATTTAGATTAATAGCCATATGAAACAATTTATTCTGCTATTGTACTATAGATCATATTGTGACGTTGTACAATGTAGCTTCAGGCGAGTGTACGTTAACACAAGTTTTTACCGTAATTGCACAAACGCTGGCTGCGTGATTGCAGTTACACATCCACCTCTAACCATACACGCACGAGTCATTTGCCGGCTTTTTTTCCCCCCTAACCAGTTTTGCTAGGGTCTTGCCTATTAGCTTTAGCTGGCTGTGATGACGAGGTAGCCAATATGGGAGTGTGTTTGTGTTCAGCTTCGAGACCCGATTCAAACAGCTGAACACACTTCTACACGAGTGGAGTGTAGTTATGGTAACCATAAATACAATTACGCACTCACCCTGTTGGAAGTGGAACCACATTTGGAACAGGTATCCAGTGCACGCCGCATAATGTACATACCACTTATCTTATACCGGTATTGTGGTTAGCGTTTTATTTAAAAAATGTTTTAACAAAAATGCCTCCAACCACAACATTTAATAAACTGCGGTTAACACTCTGGTTAATAGACAAGTTTGTTTCTAAAAATAAAATACTGTATATTAACTGCAAGTCAGCAACAGTGATATGATTCTGAAATATAACTCACCTAAGTGTAACAAAAAGGCTTAATATTGCATATAAATGTAGGCTTCCTCCACTATCTTCAAGCCAATAATAATTTGCAAACACGATTATAAGTATTGCTGTAAGTATTGGAAATAACTATTTCAAACTTTGTAGTGAGATAAAATTACGTTTAGTTTTGGACTGGATGTGTATGCTACCGTAGTGTAGTAGATGCAGACGGACACAGGCTATAAAGCTTTAGAGACTATGCATGTGTCGTCTTTTATGTGATGTTCAGCTTGTCATGAGGCTTACATGACAACTAAAACTTTAGTGGGAGCATGCTCTCACTTCTGTTGCACCTTGCTACTTTCACGGTCATTTCACTTAGACATGAGTGCTGCACGAGATGCATACTAGATTTCGGTGGGTCAAAGGTGTGTCTGCAGTGGCTAGATTATATTACAAATGCATTAGATTTTTCAGAAACTGGACAACACCGGCGATGACAGCTTACAAACCTCTCTGCCTGGCATGAAATAAACATAACCTTAACATCAGTGCGGCTTTGAGTTATTCATAAGATTCATTTAATATTTACACTTTATTGAAAATACATTATGAGTAGCCTATGGACTGTGTAGAATAAATGTATAACAAGTCCTAAAGTTATTTATTACTAAAAGGCAATCTGCAAGTATCCTATTGAACATAATCGATATAGCTATCCACTGAATTAAAAAAAAAAAAAAAAAAAGTAAAATAAATGATTGATCACTGGGGGTTTGAACCTGCGATGCTCTACCAGTTGAGCTAATTAAATGGTCATGATAACTATGGCGACAGTCTTATTCAAACTTGTTTGAATATGATTTCAGAAGGATGGGTAGAGGTTGGCGTGATTGTTTACATAAATGTGCTGTCTTTTAATGGTTAAACAAGGGATATAGGATGCTACTAAGTGCAGCTTTAAAATTAGCACATTTTAATAATTTTGTGATAATACCGTTAACAGTGATCATTTTAGTCACTATAATCCGGATATTACATTTTCATAACGTTTCATCTCGAAAGGTTACATTACAATCTTTCATAAAATAAGGCAGATTTTCCATTTGCCACAAGAGAGAATTACAGCCAACATCAAGAGAGGGTCAGCTAGCAGACCATGAGGAAATGCTTTCTGAATTTGACAGAAAGTGTATTGGATTAGAATCACTGACCCCACCTTTAAAGCCACACACAGCTGCCCGCAGCCTTACCGTTTCCATCCAGCAGCGATCAAGGTCATTTTGTCTCTGCTGTTTGCCAAGGGTCATCAGCCATCGTCCTCCTAGTTTGTTCCGGTCATCCTCCCACATCGGCTTGATGCCATCCTAATACACAAGTACATTGTTTTAAACTACACGTTGGTATTGTCTAGTTTACGGCACCTGGAAAGGCAAGAGGGCTGACCAAAATGAATAAGTGGTTGTGCCTTCGCAACTGAGTTTGTTCTGAAAAACAGATGGAACAGTGGGTGCCACAAACTAGGTGAGCAAAAATGACACATTGACCTAATACATATGAAATAAAGATGTGGGTGACCATAAAAAAGGATACTTGTACTGTTAACGCATAAGATGAATATTTCCCGTCATTGACTGAATATTTTTGAAACATTGACAAAAGTCTGAAGGCTGTCCGTCAATTTGACAGATTACACAGAGGGCGATTTACCAGTCCTGAAGCGTGACGCATCTTTCATAATCTTGAGCGGTGAACCAAACTAGCACTGTAATGAACAACATTCCAATAGAATCCTATATTGAGACCGGTAAGAGAAAGCGATGCGAGTCAAGCAGCCAGCGCCTCTGAAACCGACTGTAAATTAAAGCCTACAGGTAAGCGTTTCTTCTGCTTGTATATGCATCTTTGACTTTACAGCCAAACGCTTTCCAGGATTTGTAGCCTACTATGGTTGGCAGGAAGTCCTGGTTTAATTTCTATGGGTACACGTACGTTAAAGAATTCTGACTGTTAATCTCAGTTTAACAGACAACCCTGTCAGTCAAAATGACTGACAACGTGAAAAGTCTACCGCAACTACTGGATTGTGTAACAGTAGGGGGGCATTAAGGATTGTGTTACATGATTGCGTCACCATGTAACAGAAGGAAGGAAAGGAAAAGGCTGGCATTCCATTGAGTCGTTTCAGGCAGCTGAGAAATTTGGCTTCTGTGGGAGAGTTACTCCCCCTGGCATTGACTTTGGGCTTTCTAACTTCGTAGACCGGTTACATGCACAAAATGTTATATAACACACTAAAGGAAAGGAGAAAAATAATAGGACCCCGATAAATATAAATGTATAAATCTCAAGTAACTGAAAAATGACACCCACCTACATAGATTGAGAAATAAATCTGTAAAATACAGACTAAAAGAATGGTGAAGCTTTTGTCATATAGTTTGCATTTTGAAATAAAAGTATAAATTGAAAAGTTTGTTAAAGCCATACCTTAAATAAGGCATAGTCACAGCCGAACCCCAGCTTGCTTGGTTGCTGTATGTGGTTGTATAATCTGTGAGGCGAGAAAACAAAAACATCCATTTAATATTTCCCAATTAGGGATGTCACGAGAGCCGATACTTCGGTACAAAGTCGATGCCAAAATTCTGAAAACAGGAACAGTTTTTGTTCGCGTATGGTAACATGGAAGAGCTCCGCCTCCACTCGTCGAAAAGAAAAACAGCAAGTAGGCTAATTTGCGCTCCAGGGGGATTACCAGGGAGTACCGTAATACATTCACAAAAAAACAATACGGTACCTTAAGATATGCAAACGATGCCTTTCCAGCAATAGTTTCCATCTTATCAAGACTTTACCGGCTGAGTAAAAATTTCCGCTATTGTCATATGACAATAGTTTGCTGATAAACACATCGCCTGGCGAAAGTGAAACAAAATCAGCCTTGAAGCGAATAAAATATGTAGGACTACGTCGCATATTTGTGTTGCAAACATTCACGTGTTTATGCTGTAACTTACTGCAATGCATTTTAACCGACACTTTTTCGCCTCGCGCTTTCGATACCTCCGGAGCGCTGAACGGGATCTCGGTTAATGTTTACCCGCCCTAGAAGCACTCTCGTGCGGGCATTAAGTCACGGAGGTCCCAGTGGTACTTCCGCGGAGCCCCGAGCAGGCCACACAAAGCTTCAGACTTCAATTAGCATCTGACATTATACCATTCATGCTATGTACAGACAATATTACAGTAGCCAACCCCATGGCACATACTGTAGATAACCCCCCAGTCTCAGAAGAGATGGCATTTGACTTTATATTTTATAGCAGTCTCAGCATATAACGTTATGCGCTTGATATTCTGAGCTTTATATAATTGGTAATGTACTTAGCTAGGCTACAAAAACAGTTAGAGCCTAATTTAAGTATATGTGAATATTTAATTTTATTCATTTCCATTCACCTGTGATGTTGCCCATCTGTCAATACAATATTCTATCATTAACTATGTACATGTCCATTACGAACACTACTAAATGCGATTATACAGTGTTGTTAACGAGGACCAAACAGAACAGCTGGTCAAATCCAGACTGAAGAAACAGCATATTGAGTGCCTGTCCTAACCTTGTCTTCAGTGGTAATTTTCTGTTCTAATTCACCGCTTCTTAAATTCAGTGCAGAGTAGGGTTGTAACGGTACACTAAGTTACAGTTTAGTTCACATCGCGGTTTAGACTATGGATGTGCGCAATTAGTTGGTTAAACGCTGCTACCACTGCTAGTCGGCACCATAAATACTAGTCGGTTAAAAAAAATTTTTTAAGTAGTTGCTCAGTCAGTCTCTCCCTGACTCAGCTTGTACTTTAAACACACACAACAATCTGTTGACTCTGCAAGTGGAGTGGAGGGCACCTTATTTCAATGCGTTCCTAGTGGCGAGGGAGCAGAGACAACTCTCAAAGCAGTACAACTTTCATGTTGCCACTAGCTTTGTTCGTAGAAGATGAATTTAAATTTGGAGCGCAGCGTCATGCATTATCCAGTGAGAGCAGATACTCCGAGTTACATGTAACAAACAAGTATGGCAGAAATATTCACAGCCTCCGTTTTATTGTTGCTACATAAAAAAAATTTTTAAGATTCCGCCAGGTTCCTGACTATTCATTCACCCATGTTTAAGTTATGTTAAATAACATTTTACTAGGCTAAACTGGCCATGGAAGTACAGAAAGATATCATTAACGCTTTTCAACAGACAGCCAATGCATCTTACAAATATTGTCATACAGAATAAATATTAAGTGAGATTTCCATAACGCTCTCGTCACGCTGCCTGTTGTACATTGTTGTAGGCTACTGTAACTGTTCATCTTCCGAAGATGAAGCGGCCTACAGATTATTTTTTATATGAGGAGAGAGGAGGCTGTTGGAGAGGAAAGCTAAAGAAAAAAAACTGCAGATGAGTGCAGGTAGGGACAGACCTGCAACCTGTACCAGAGTTTCAGTTATCCGGTAATTGCCAAACTTTAACCGGAAAAACCAGTGAAAGTCCGATAAATGTAAACCTCTCCTGCCAATATGTCCGGTGAAAATAATTCCCTCCAAGCACAATTGTAAAATTAAATTATATATTATATATAATTAAATAATATCCTATTTAATACATGTATTATATCCACATCTTTCTATGACATTGGTTTTCGTATGTGAAACTAAACAAATAGCAAACATTTCTTTAATTTTTAACAAAGAAAAAAAAAAATCCAATCGGTGCCATCTTTAGTTGAACTGGTGAAGCTCCACATGGACCGTACAACAACAAAATACAACATCCATACAGCCTTCGGACAACCACCTGTTCACCTAAAAGTGAAGCTTTAGTAACTTCTCACATCTCATTTAATTATAAACTAATTAAAAACAATTTGTTTCATATCAGATTTAAAAACACTTACGCCCAGAAGTCTTCCACTGTGTCAAACTTGGAAATGAGACGCAGGTTCTCTGTCCAGCTTTTGCTCTTTTCGTTCTTGAAATACCAGAGGGCCCACCTAAGAGAGAGATTAAATGCACAAGGTTTCAGGCTTGGCCACAATGGTAAGTGACCATCCTTGCAAAGGCTTCTCCTTCTAATGGCAAATAAAAACAATGTGTGCTGATCAATTAAGTGTGGGGTCTTTGCCTCAACATCAACCACTTATAATGTATGCCAGATGTCAAGAACTTTTAAGTTGCCATTAAGGTTGAGCCAATGGACAATGCCAATGTCCATCGCCGATGGCTGACAGACATCACGATGTTGAGCAGGCATCATGAATAGAATTTTAAAAAGTTGTCAACAAGTGACAAAGCAGCTTTCAGACCAAGTTATAAATATCTTCCGAAACACTGAAATAAGCTTTCCATTAAAGGCTCACCAAATTGCTGTGATCAGGATAATCAGGATCGCCTTCTCTTGCCCTCTCTCAAAAACATGCATACATACAGTATTGGCGGATACAGACACACTCATGCCCAGGCTGTCAATTAGTGTAATGTACATCTATTATGCTCAAGTAATGCTAACAGCAAAACAGTTTACTGCTTGAGCTCATTCACTTTGCTGTAGCCTACCGTTATTGTTGTTCGCTAGCCGTTTTGCCAGTCACTCATTATGGGCAATTCCGCAGACGCACATCGTCGTCTGTCTATCATTCGTGTAAATTACATGAGCACAAATCCTGCACAGCACTTCAGAAGTGGCTGTCTTCTTTCCTTAGGTAGGCTAGAAACTCAAAGTATGCTACTGCTAGATAGGCAAAGTGGTACCAGTATTTTATGATGAAAGTGACATTGTTCATATGTTTGAGAGATCGTTACAGTAGTGTGCCTTGTAAAGCGAACCCAAAATTATTGTTATTAAGGTAGTCTACAAACCTTGAAGCGAATAAAACAAACGCCGTATCTTTGCATTAATAAATAAAATACCTATTGGTCTTGAGGAACACTATCAGCTGTCACGGTCTGCACTCTGTGTGTGGCGCTGGCTGCGAGCACAGACAAGAGCACAGGAGCAGAGCACCACTAGGGTTGGGTACCGAACTCGGTACTTTTAAGAGTACCGACCGAATTACGTCGGTAGTACCGATTGAGATTAAATCAAACGGTACCAGATCTCGGTCTCGCGAGGCTGATAGAGCAGGAATTAGGTCATGTCTCTGGTTTCAGATCAAACTAGGCTTATTGTTTATAGTGGCAATACTTACACCGTCCTCATTTCGGATTTAACCCTGTAGGCTACAACTACATTTAAAGTCACTATGAAAGTGTGCCACGCTAACGTAAGATAACGTATTTCTGCTTCGGAGAATGTAGTTCATACACAGCATAGACACTAGCAGGGTAGGGGACGTAAGAAACCTGAGGGAGGCACAGTTCAATAATGCTTACATTAGGCTGTAGGCTAAAGCAGAACTACTAAAACATGTTGTCTGTAAAGAGTCAGTCAGGCAATGTTTTTCCCTAGGCAACATTAAATTAAATGAATAAAAATTATTACCAAGAGTAAAGTACCGAAAAAAGTACCGTTTAGGTACTGTTACCGAATTTGAGGTACCGTACCGGCATCGATTCAAATGTGAACGGTACCCAACCCTAAGCACCACGCGTGTAAATACAATATTATTGCTGAGGTTATGTCCAAATAACGCACGATAAGTCGATATAGTAATTATCATGACAGGCCTAGTTGCAATTGTGTAAAAAATTTGCTATACTAATAAACGTTCCTTGCCTTGTACATGGAACAGCTAAGTTATTGTCAACACGTACTAAAAAAAAGGAGCCAAACTAGAATGAATGTAACCAGTATGAATATTGCCGCCTATTACACCTGATAAAACAGCTTGTATGTGTGGCTCACATAATGCAGAAGAACAGAGAAACCCATTGTTTATGAGGGGTGCCATTATTCTTTTCCCTATCCCCAAAAACATGAGTATGAGGGATGAAGAGCTTTTCACACAGAAAACAGCATCCCACTCTCCGTCCTGCACCCTCCCTGCCTCTCATGTGAAAGGCAAATCTACTGCAGACTCTACTGAGTCGTGGAAACGATGACAGAACAGAGCAGTAAACAAACCACGTAGATTAACCAAAATATAGATTACAGTAAAACTTTATGAATACAAAATATGTGGTGAATATGATATAGCATGTAACTGGTGTATTTTCATACATCGTTTTAAAAATTATACCAAACTGTAGGCTGTGTCCAAACCGTGTATTTTCTGTCTAGTGTGGGTCAAAGCTTGTGAAACAAGAGTTTAAAGTTGATCATTTTAAATCACAATCCTGTCAGTTGATTCGGTATTATGATGCTTGCTAGCTTACATGCGTTCAAGTTAAATGTATCTCGGAGGCGGGCGGGCGTGTACTCGATTTGGGCAAACAAGCGGCAAACTTCAGGACTGCGCCTGCACGCCGTTCCGCCTCCCAACCCGCCCGCCTAGTCCACCCACTTCTCATTGAAAATTAATTTAACACTAGCGGCTCCCACTTCCCATGTGAAAAGCACCTGCCCCACTGTAACCTGCTCCTAACGCCAACAACACACTCACAAAATAAACATGTACATAGACAAACACATGCAGCATTTGGCAATGTCAATTAAATGGATTTGAGTGCAGGCTAAGATTAGATTTGCAGGTATGTAGTGATGCCACATGGATATCCCAGTGACAATTATTACACAATTGTGGTGCAGAGGCAACACACAGGCGTGCCTCCTCTGATGAATCTTGCTAAGGGCACAGACACAAATATCACTCCAAGTCACAGTAAGCACCCCTAGACATGCAGCTACTAGCAGGGATTTGTGATCAAGTAAAACACAAGATGCATTATGACATACATTTATAAACACACATTTCACAAGAGAAAGAAAACACCTGGTTTCTAGTTAATTGAATAATGGGCTTGGAACATGTGGGATAAAACATGTAGACAACACAGAATGCAAATAATGGTTGGTTTCAACATTTCACCCTTTGTTCAATCATTACAGATTAATAAGATGGTGCTATGCAGACTCTTAACTTCTAATACAGTTCCATAAAATCGAATTGCTTAGTCTAGGATTGCTGTGCACACGCTACAACAAGGGAGAAAGGACACCGCCACCTGAGATTCGTGGTTGAATACAGAATGGTCTAGAAGTGACCAACTAGAGTCAAACGACGCATAAACATTTAACCCTGCATTAACTTTTCTGAAATGACTAATGTGAGCAAACACAAACTGTTTTCCTGGCGGTCAGGAAAAAAGGGTTCTGCCAACATGGCTGAATTGTTGAAACATGGTGTACATTTCAATATGCGCACACGCCACAAAAATGCCAGCATCGACTATGCAACTGTAACAACTTTCACAAACCAGAAACAACATTACACCTAGGGCAAACTATGACTGGAGTGATTTACACCATTATAAAATTATATTTGTGCTAAAGACACATTTAAAATAATAAAAAATAAAAAGGTGGGTCTCAATGCAACTACAACATTTGGAATTCTACAATAGAAATCTTCAGATAAAATCCAAAAAAACAAACAAACTGATATTCATACCTGTTTTGCAATGGGTGTTTGATATACTGCTCAGAGCTTGCAACCACAGGACTGTCAGCTTGAGGTTCTTCGGTATCAGCTGCTTTCTGTAGGAGGTGCGTGATAAATAAAACAAAAATGCCATTAATCCTGAAAATGTACTTAAAGTCATTACACATGAACTAGACAATATGCAAAATGTAATTCTAATTATCTAATCTAATGAATCCGTTTTCTATTTAACATAAATTGACGGTTATCAACATTGTAGTTTAACACTATGAACATAAAATGATGATGGCTAAAACGTGTCCTAATTTAATTACATTTAGTACCCGCCCCAAACTCGCAAATAAGTGAAATACAAATTCCCAGTGCCTTGTTGCCAATTCATATTTACCTTAACAACACGTTGTTTGCAAAATCAAACAACAAAAAAAAGAAAATGAAATGAAACCACTGGCTAACATACGATAGCATTAGTTTTAGCACCTGGGCTAGCTAGCAGTGGAACACGTGTCCTATGTCAATAATTAATTAAATAATTCTGTAATAATAAGGATCAGATTAAATGAAAATTTGGTTTTAAACGGACAACCACTTGAAAATAGAGATAGACTGAAATTAATGAATGAATGGAGTATGGCTGCGCGTTGTCCAGTTCCTGCCTGCCAACAAAGTCATGCAATACCTTCCCTTTTCCATCACATTGCTGTGTAGGCTAACGCTAGCTAGGATCGATACAGGAATACTATCAGGATACTAATAAACGGCACCACATCTACCGTTTACGATTCCACATACAAGCGATTATAACACAATTCATAATCAAATAGAATTAGTATACGGCCCCTCATTGTCCATGTTCCAACTGGTCAGCTATTTCAATGTTCATTTCACACCCCCTTACCGGCTCCGACGTCGCCATCTTGACATGAATAATCTGCCCCAACAACGCTGGTGCGTCACAAACCAACCAATCATACGGAAGCCTTTTTGTTTCAAAATACATGAAACTGAAAACCTGGAGGGCATTTTAGCATTATAGGCTACATTATGATGTTAACCCAGAGAGAGAGCGAAAGAGTGTGTATACCATTTAAAAATGTACACTTAAAATATGAGAGAGAGTGTATAACATTTAGAAATGTACACTATAAAATATACCAAATAAATATCCAGCTATTACTGATTTTTGTTTGTTTGCTAGTTTGCTATCTTGGGGTAAAAACCAAAGAAATCACACACAAAATGTTAAGGTCCAAAATATAAATATGTCTTTATTTCACAATCCCAAAAGAGTTCAGCCACCCATAAAAGCAATGCTAAATGTAGTCTCTTCTTAAATCTAAAATGGATATACTTTCATCATATTACAGTAATTAAGTTTCAAAATAAGCAAGATGATCCATTGTCTACCCACCATTAACAGTACAGTAAAACAATCTGGTGGTTTACATACATATTTACACGCTGCTGTTAAAAACCTCAGATATTTAAATGCTGGTGCTTTGTTAGTTCCTAACTTGATACAGACTGTGTGATGTGGACAACTAATTAATCAAATGAGACATTTACTAAATACCTTATGGTTTAGTTCAGATTTTTGATTTATACCTTAATTTCTTTAGGCACACAGTAGCATGTCGTATCACACACTCACTCACACACACACAAACACACTCAAATTGACATCTCAGCTGAGCAGAAAGCAATGGAGATCAAAAATCCTAAAAAGCAATTTTATATGATCAGGTTCATACATTCATTGCATTATTTCCTGTGTCTGGTGAATGAGAGGTGAACATGTTTGACTATTAGTGGAAGACTTAAACCATAGATGGACATGTTTAAGATAATTTTGTTCTAGTGAAAATAACAAATCATAGTATATATGACCTCAAAGTGTGTTTGCTAGTAAGTATGCAAAGAATATCTTAAATGAGTAGAAACATACAGTAGAGCAGAGTATGCTGAGCATGCAGAGAGCACCATGCTGTCTTTAGTAGAATAAAGAGCTCGAGTGACTGAATGCACATTGACAACTTATCATATTAGCACCATAAGTTAAGTGCATGTATAAAACCAAACATCTCTTACTGGAAATGTATGCACCAGTGACTAATAATTCAGCTTGTTTTAGTCCATTGAAATGTCATGACAAGATTCTTAAAACAGAGTTTTTCTTTCAAGGGTAGTAAAATGATCCGGATAAACCACAAGTTGACTACAACCCTGTATGACTTATCCATACCCTGTAAAAGCAATATTGTAAGACATTTCTTCACAAGGACTCAGCACCAGTAATCAACTTTATCGCAACAGGATTTGACTGTTTAGAAGTGTCAATAACAGAATGGAGGTAAAGTAAAAAAAATATTAATGAGTTAATGTACAGATATACAAATTGACATTATGATAAGAGTTGTCATTAGCACCATTTAAAATACAATACCTAATTATTTATGAAACAGTGGAATCCTATTGCCATCAATTTTGTCCTAATAAACAGTTAAAACACTTTTCTAAAAGTGAACATCAATTAAGTGCTAAAACAATAATAAGCACTTCATTTTTGTAGCATTTTTGTAACATTGTATAACTCCTCAATGCTACAGGGTAAATATATTGAAGGTAATCTGCAATGATAATCAGATTATAGGATGACAAACTATATCGATGAAAGGAGGTTTCACACAAAGCTCTCTTATACAGTATAGCTCCATGTGTACATAGGTAGGTCTATGACCTTTTTCAAGTTAGGGTTGAAAAATTAAAAAAAGTGCTTTTCAATATGCCATACATACTGTATATGTGTATGCTGAATAAAATAACCAACATTCCACACATTTCCTTCATCAACCACCAATACAATTCAGAGGTAACAGAAGGAAAGCACAGTGCTACATATGACATTCTGTGATAAATGTATGTACTATATTAGTTTTGTTTTAAAGGATAACATGTATTTGTTTGACAAAGCGTACAGTAAGAATGGCACCAATGTAAAAACCAATTCAATTAATCTCATGAAAAGAGCACCGTTGGCTGAAACAAAGACCATAGACCTACTGTACAACATATATTCTGAGTGTTAACACAATGTAGGTTAACAGAAAAAAATTGCAGTAAACAGGCTTACACCAGAAATTAAATAGAAACTGTTAGGATCAGAATAAATAATCACATAATTTTGTATCCATAATCATGTATATAAAACCAGTTAAAAAATGTCTTTAAATGTTTGAAAGCACCATTGTTGTCTTTACAATAAAAACCACCAAAACTCACATTTAAAAAACCCACGACCTTTGTACTCGCTCGTCCCTTTGAAAGTCGAGACGATGAACGACAAAGAAAGTGATATTAGAAAAGCACGATGGAAATAAAAATTAGAATACATTTCAAAGTCGACTGAGGTAAGGCAGAGGGAGTTAAACTCTTGTCTGAGTGTGTGTGTTTGCATATATGACACACACACACACACACGCGCTCCACACTAAGTCCAGCGGTTGTAGGGGCCCGTGACTTGGGTAAGAGCATAAGGGGCCACGGTAATCACGCCGTCCCTGGGAAGAGTCCACGCTTGACGGGTAGGAACCTTGAGAAGCCTAGTCTCTTCAGCCTCCTCCTCCTCCTCCCCCGGCTCGGCACCGCCTGACCCCTTCCCCCTAGGCCCCGCCTGGCTCCCCTCCACCCCTAGCCTCTCCGCCTCCTCCCTCTCCCGTTCCCGCTTGGCCATTTTGGCATCCCACATGGCCATGCCGTGGCCCGGCTCGTTCAGGGACTTGTGCTGGTAGAATACCAGGGAGATGCGCGTCGGGTGGCTGCGGTCGGGCTTCAGGATGGGGGTGGTGGCGTGCATCTCTCGCCGCGCGCACTCTATAAGGACGGAGCCGTGCGAGGGCGCCACAGCGACGCCGCCTATGTCGCCGTCCAGGAAGTTGTGCTCGCTGTCGGACCACACCTCCTCCTGCTTGACCTCCTCCGCCTCCGAGGGGGGCGTCCGCGGCGCCAGGCCAAGCGCCCCGCCCTCCGTCCTTGCCTCCCCTGCACTCCTGTGTAGCCCGTTGAGTCTGCTGAACAGGCCCTCGGAGGTAGGTAGGGGGGAGTAGGAGTGTGCAGGAGGGGGGGCGCTGGCGCTGGGGGGAGGTCTGCGCAGGGGAGAGCACTGCACCTCGCTGGGCTCGGCTTTGAACGCGCGGGGTTGGTAGCCACCGTTGACAGCATGCAGAGGTATACCGTCTGACAGACCGGAGGAACCTCTGAAGGCATCTCCGCTTGTCTTATAGCTCACGGTCAGAACGCTGTGTCCATACTGGGAGCCAGGCAGACCAGGGTGATGGGAACACAGGGTCTCCCGTCCTGGGATCACACCTGCCCCTGGAGCGGGGTAGCTGCTGGTGCTCTGGCTGTAAGTGCTGCCTTGGTTCTGCTCTGGCGGGTACCCCCCGCTGCTGGCTGGTCTGGGCAAAGGACTGTAGCAGCTGTAGTAGGCCTGTGGCTCTGGTTTGATGGTGGGAGACTGCTGTGCCATAGCGTTGTTCAAGCCTGCACACAGAAAATGCATCAACCGCATTTCAAGAGCACGTCAAACATTCAGTTAATTCCACAAATAGTCTACAATACCTATTCATATTTTTTTTTTTGAGTTAATTGATCACTTTGGGTTTGATTTGGTTTCATACCTTTGCTGGGGGTCTCACTTTTCACTTTACCAGGAGTAAGGGGAGTCAGCCCCAACTTTTTCTCCAGCTTCTCTGTTTGGGATTTTAAACGGGCTTCTTGCCTCTTCTTACGGGCTGACTTCACTGGCTCAGCCAACAGGCGCACCTGACAGCAACACATCCCATCACTCATTACACTTCTGAGAACTAAATAATGAACTAACCGAACATGCACTGTTTAACCTTTAAACAATAATAAAGACATTGAATGTAAATACCATAACCCACCTCTCTGGGGAATGCAGACAGAACCTGCAGAGCCCCAGTTCGGATCTTGGCCCACTGGCCCTCCACCTGACCAAACTCATCCCGGTCACAGATCTTATACAGGGGCAAAACGTGGAGCTGCTCGTCTTCTGGTATGTTACGCACTGCCCGGTTATCTTCCTTGGTTAAAGTGCAAACCTGCGATTGGTGATAATAACAGACATTTAGCTTCACAGTCATATGATGGACAAGCAGTGCAGAGGCATCCTGCAGAGGCTCAACCTACCACCGTGCTGCCGTTGCTCATGTTGTGCGTGTCTTTGTGAGCGTGGGCGCAGAAGTCCACGCAGGCTGTGACCCCAGAGAAAGGACGTCCCTCTCTCCAGCCAAGCCTGCAGTCCGGCCCGGCCTGCTCCTGTTCCACCTGCAAGCGGGGAGAAGATGTGCAATTAGAGGTGTTGTGGTGACAGCTAGTGCTGTAACTGGCGTGCAAATGCAGAGAGCTGTTGTCACTTGACATGCCTGGTTTTGGAAGGCGTCAGGAGCAAGTCGCTTATAAATGGGTGCAATATCTGTGGCGAGATTCTGAAGGTTATGCTCCAACTTCTTCTCCTGAGGGGGGACAAATACACACAAATGTAAGGACTCGCAAAGATCACCATTTAGAAAAACAGAAAATTCCTTTAATAACAGTTTTGCCACAAGCTGCTTTACCAGGATTGGCCACTAGGAGGCAGAATATTGGTTGCATTGTAGGCAAAGTACAGAGCTACAACACTGGGCCCAGAGGATCAGAGCTTAGTAAACCCTAAAGCCTTAGCCTTCCAACATTCGCATATTTGCAAGAATACCAACCAAGCATAAAACCTCTGCAGAAGAAAGAATTCTGTATACTGTAATCGCTACATTCCCAAGTATACAAACAGGAGAGACTCCAAGGCATTCTCCCCAGTATCGACCTAATGCCCGCGCCTTACTGTACCTCTTGTGGACAGTCTCCGAGTAGGCGAAACTTGCGGGGCACTTTGCTGCGGGCGAACTTGCAGCCGTTGAAGTACATACTCCAGGAGCAGCCAAAGGAGAAGGAAGCTCCGCAGGTGTCCGGGTGCAAACCTTGGCACGCGCACGTGCGACTAGCGAGCATTGGGTGGAGGAAGGGAGGGGTAGAGAAGAGAGGAGGGGTAGAGAATGGTGAGCGGGGCAGCTCATGGCCCGGTCGCAGCCAGGTCGCCATGTAAGCGGGGGAGAGATACTCACTCTTCGTTGAGGGCACAGCGGCGGCTGGTGGGGGAGCCATATTTGCAGAGCGTGTCGGTCAGCTCGCGGTACAGGCGGTCAGCCACGGTGCGCGGGACGCCCTCCCACGCCAGGATGAGGATGACGACCACGGCACTGTCGCAGTGATGCCCAGCCCGGTGGCGCACCAGGCACAGCAGCTTCTCCTCCACACTGCCTCGCCTGATCACCTGGCACACATGAACACACGCGGAGGTGCACGTGCGTTACTACATGCACGCGTGTAGGGAGCAAGGAAGACTGTTGCGTTTACGTTCTGCATGAACCACACACTTACCCATTTGGCTATTGGGCACCCCTGGGAGCTCTTTCCTTCTTTCCCAGTGTACACCACAACCTCCACCCTGACAGCATTCCCTTTCTCACCATACCTATGATGGATACACACACACACACACACGCACAAACAAACAATGGTAAATTATCAGTAAGTTAGCTCTATAACATGAGAAGATCGCATATCATGAGACACCTTTGCACTTCCCACACCTGGGGACAGAAAGCTAATACCTCCCACAAATCTGCAAGCACTAAACATCAGAGATGACATCATGACTCGTGAATCTCAATATCAAAAGCCAGCGCATTTCTGCGTTCCGTCGGTTACGATAAAAACAAGGCTGGGTCAGAGAAGAGCACAGACGTTACAGTAGACACTACACTACATGGAGAAGAGAGAAGACTAGAGAAGTGAACATGGTGACTAAGAATAAATCACAGTGTGTCCTGCAAGAAGAAGGTCGTTCAGCTCACTGATCATGTGACTTCAGCTCCAGGCTGAGAAGGAACATCTGCAGCAAGACACTCTCTCAAACCAGCTGAGAGCTTGTCAGGCTGAGGGAGATGCTTCGCAGCAGCAACCTGCTGTATTGAGGTCAAGAACCGACCTGGACCAAGACAGACCTGGCCGACCTGGAGCTAAGGACAGCCATAGCTTCAGAGCAGAGAGCCCTGGAGCAGACCAGGGCCTTAGTGATGGAATGTGAGGCTAAACTGACAGAGGCCCAAACCACCACCTTTGACCTTCTTCCAGGAAGGTCACAAGGTGGAAACTGAGAAAGAACTGGAGAAGCAGGCCAGACATGGGAGCTGGAGGAGAACAGCTTCCTTCAGACCACCTCTGACCTGCCCACACAGCAGCTGGGCAGAGAAGGAACATGGCAGCCTCAATCACTCTGCTGCAGTTGAAGATCTGGGTGAAGGCCCAGGAACGGACCCCATTGATGCTGAGACGCAAACCACGTCCGCTTCTAGCTCCGCTGACCTCCCACCTGAGGTCCTGCGTGTTCACCAGGTTGTAACCATGGTAACATAACTCTAGGCCTAGAGTGACACTGGACCGGTGACACTGGAATGATGTGTGGTTAGCATCCCATAACCCCTGCCCCCACCCCCGGCATCCTCCTTTACTGAAATACAGTAAATGGTTTCATTGCCAACATTATTTTTGTATATTTGTTAATTTGTACTAAAGTGTGTGTGTGTGTGTGTGTGGTATTTTGGGCACTGAAATGTTATTTTTCTGAAAGCTACCATAGTTATTCTTTCTAAGCCTGCTTTTATTGTGGCAGACTCACAATAGTCAACATTCCTACGGTAATATAACGGTATAATATGGATCTGGATAAGTAATGTAAAATTAATACAAAATAGATCAGGATTAAAGCAATCTCATTGCTTTAATCCTGATCTATTTTGTGTGATGAAATGAAAACACATAATTTAATCTTCTTACAATTAAAATACACATTATATTGTATGTTATAATCTCAATATAAAATCCTGTTGGTTTTATACAGTCTTCCTTCCATATAGAATATAGTATCAACATGGTTTTGATTTGATGCATTAAAAAGGGTGTCAGCTCTAGGGGCTTCCTGTTACTACTAACTGCATTTATGTGTTTGCATTAAGTTCAGCAATGCTTCCCGCCCCTTTTGTATGACCTTTGACCATAACAACGCCCTCTTCCTCCACACTTTTTCATCTATAACATTCTCATAGCCGGTGGTTAACACACACACACACACACATAAAACCACAGACATAAACACTCGTAGTCAGCACATAGTAGTCACTATACCTGTTCTCCATTAATTCTCTTACTGCAGCTACACTGGGTCCTGCCCCAAGGTGAGTATAATATGGGCCTTCCTCCTTCTCAATGATTTGCTCTGTGGGGGGAAATAAACTATTGGTTATCAGTGAATATAATCAATAATCAAGCCCCTTCAACTGGATTTGTGTGTGTGTTTTTTCTGTGTGTACTTGCTAGATAGAGAGAGAGAGAGAGAGAGAGAGAGAACAAACAAAGGGTAAAGGGTATTCTCTCTTGTCTGACTGGGTCATTAAATGCAATGAATTACATCTAATAACTGTTAATAGTAAATAAACAGCAGTAAGGTAGAGTGTAGGTAAAGGAGTGCAGAAAAGTGAAGGAAATTATTAAATAATAAACACACATTCCAAAACAGCTCCATGGAAAGATGTACTCAAAGTGTACTCACCCATACACTGACAGGTGGGTAGATCAGCCAGCGTCTTGGAGGGGGTGTTGAGCAGGTTCTTTGTCGGGGTGTCCAGGAAACTCACTGGAGACTCCAGGAAGCTGTTAACTCCGTTCTTCGTTGGCGTCGACTCCTCAATGTGAATCGGGTCTCTGTCGGTGGACGTGGACAGGACAGTGAAGGGCCCTGACTTCTCCAGCTTGTAGTAACCCTGCTGACTCGGAGGAGGGGACCGGCAGGTCCCTGAGAACCCGTTTGCCAAGCCGTGTAGTCCTGCAGCGTGGCTGAGAACACTGAGGTTGGCTGTGCCGGTGTCCTGATCAGCACCGTGATTCAGCCCTCCGTAGGGCTGTGTAACCTGAGATAGAAAATGCTGTTGCAACTCCTGTCCCAGCCTTGGGGATTGGCTGCTGCGTGGATCGTAGTGGTGGTGGTGGTGGTGGCCGTTTGCACGGGACCACACCTGGTTCTGGTGGCAATGTGTGTGGTTCATTCGCGCATACGGACCAATGTTGTTGCTGTTGTATGTGCTGCTGTGCTGTATAAGCTGCCTGGTCTGCTCCTGAGCTTCAGCCAGGTATCTCTTCATATCTATTTGGGTCTGGGGTAAGAAGAGGTTCCTCTTGTGGCTGAGTGCAGTTTTCCCCTGGGTAGGAGTCTTTTGCCCTCTGCTCCGGTGCGGTGCCTTACCGTTGGGTGTGCGTTTTGAGAGGGGTGTCCTGCGGTTGACTGCCTCTTCCGCTCCCTCGGCTATCCGCTTCTTCCTAGGTTTTGAGGGGGTGGTTTTCTTCGCAGGGGCCTTTTTGTGATTGGGAGGTATCAGGCAGTTGTAGTTGTATTTGATTGCTGGCACAGGGGTTCCTTTAGGAGGGTGGTTCTCTGACTGCTGGATGTGACGGGACTGGATGATGAAGGCCAGGTCTGCCAGTTGAGCAGCCACTTCCTCCTCATCCCTGTTCCTCCGCACTATTTTGCCTACAACGCCCTCTGCAAACAACCTCTCGGGATCTTTCCTGAACTTCCTTTCCACGTCACTCTGGTCCTTATGATAGTCTTCAGATTTGATAACCTGAGAAGCAACATTGTGGTCCGTGCTCCAGCCAAACCGTCTTTCACTTTGCGCGCTGGCCTCTAAGAGGTCATGTAGAGACAGCTTTCCGACACAGCCGAGCGCTGGAGAGCGCTGGATGACATTCCCTTGTCTGGCCACAGGAGGGCGTATGACAGACGTCTGGTGTAGTGGTGAGCTGATAACGGAAACTTTGTTACAGCGGATGACTGTCGTGGGTCTGGCCGTGAGCAGCGGTGTGTCAGGAGCGGAGACCGGCTCTTTACCCTGACGTTCTGCTTTAATGGGCCCCAGGGTATTCTGTGGAATAGCTGCCAGCTGAGTCAAGGCCTCAATGGCAATAGCCTGGTCAAAAGTGAGATTCCTCTGCTGTACCAGAGACTTTACACTCTGTAGGGACACCCCTGGCGGTGGTTCACGTTTAACAGGTTGGGTGGCCTTGTGCGGGCCGTCAGGAGTGCTTCTCTCACACAAATCACTTCTCAGGTCCTCCGGCTCTGTCTTAATACAGAGCACGTCCGGCAGCTCGGCTTTGAATGAGCGCAGGACTGGCGAGCGTGAGCCTGAGAGCTTCTCCTCTAGTCCTTTTCTCTCTGTGATGGAGAGACACACGACGGCAGCCAGAGTGGACAGCGGGTCCTCGCAGACCTCATCTTCACCGTCCGGCGTTGCGGCGGTCCGTTCCATGCTCCACGCCCATGGCTCCTCCAGCTTGATCTTCTTCAGGGGAACCACCCTGTCATATGGAAGATCCCGTGGTCCATTATCAGAGTTGCCTTTGGGGATCGTGGTTACTATAGTCCTGTGAGGAGATGTCGCAGTGGTAACCCTCACACAATGGGGCCTTGCGCCAGAGTGCGTCTCTGCGGCCGCACTAGCACCTGTAGGTTCAGTCGGGGTCTCGCCGGGGCCGCTTTGGAGCGTCACAGAACAGGGAGTGTGTCGGCTAAGAGCGCGGCCGGCGCGCTCCGGCTCAGGCTCGACAAGTGCTGGCGGCGGTGCGGCTTGGCCCCGTGCCAGATTGTGGGTAAGCACGTGGACGATGTGTGGAGGGCGCGTATGAGGTAAGCGGCCTTCCTCCGCCTCATCCTCCTCTGTGGCCGTGCGGGTGTCTTCCATCTGCGTCCTGACTCTGCCATTTACACACCCACCTTCTGTAACAATCTGTGAGAGAGAGAGAGAGAGAGAGAGACAAATAGAGAGAGAGAGAGCGAAACAAAAGTCAGAGATGACTCACAGAGCACGGCCGGTGATCGGTGATTCAGCGTGCACTAAATACAGCGCGCGGCGACGTGGCAACAGATTGGCTCCCAGCACGCCGTGTGCATGTGTTCCAACACACCCTCGGACAAGACTGTGGAAAATATTATGGCATACGAAACAATAATAAAATATAAAAAACTTTCTATAAATCTCTCAGAAACCGTTCCAATCCAGGTGCGCTGGCTATGTGGAGAGCCCACAATCAGCATCCTATGCTTGCCTGAGCTGCAGTGTTCAGAGCCACAACTCCACAGGTAACAGAGAGCCATGGGGGTAAACATTTGACTTCACAGACCGCTCACGGTTCCGTCACTGCCAGGGAGGTCACTGGGGACGTGTGCACGTTTCAGTGTTTGTGTGCATGCCTGTCAATGTTATCACCCGTAGTTAGCATACATAAGCTACGCCTGTGAGCATTGCGGTGAAATACATTAACCCAATCACTCCCTGCTGTGACTGACCTATACTGTACACATAGATTAGCTTAGGCTTTCGGTTATGACAGATAATGGTAGATAATGACTGCCAACACAGCTGCAACCATCCAAAGGTCCACATTATTGAAATATATACCCTGTCTCTGGAGTATACAGTATGACCATACACACATATGTCTGAGTAGCCGCAGACAGACAGACAGACTGACAGACAATACGGGATAATAGGACTGAGTGAAGAATAGGGCTATTGTGAGATAGATGAGTAAAGTTCCCCGTCTCTGGAACCACATGTGCCCACGGTGACTGAAGATAGTTTAGAATCTAATCTAATTTACATAAATAAAAGCTCTGCCCCCCCCCATCCCCAAGCAGTTGCCTCCAACCTGCTGATAAACCCAGAACAAAATATACCTAGGCCTACTACAAATCTCAGATTTTTTTTTTAATAATGAATTAAAGATTATTTAAATATAATTTAGTGCTGGACAGTACTCATTGTAACGCACCATCTTACACTGTACAGTATATTTAAGACAATATATCAAAGGGGAGTGACTTGCCCAGTCACTAACTCCATCTCTCTCTCTCGTGAGAATCAATACTGTATTGTGAGGTAGAGATGGTAACGTGGATCAGACTTTGGAAATAGATGCCAAGAGATTTATTGAAAATAGCTGAGAATAGCCTGCAGCACAAGATCTGCAGGCTATTCTCAGCTATTTTCAATAAATCTCTCTGGTTTTTATTCCACCATCATGTGTTTGATCGGTTCAGCACTGCTCTACACTAATGAGAAACAATTAAGAAAACAGTGATAAAAGTTCCGTAAAACACATTGGCCTGGCTGCCACAATAGAAACCCTACCGTTCTGAGTTTAAATGTATAGTCATTCTGGAGAAAGCTTGTTGATATTTGAACTCGATCAAAACAAAAACACCTCTCCGTTCAATGCCATAGGGTGATCCCTCAGAAGCTCCGCGCCACAATGTAAAACTCTTTGCCAAGGCTGTGCTATTTTTGTGTGGTGCAATTTGCATCACTTTGTTTGCGTTTCTATTTACATAGCCAGGACTGTGCAGATATATTCTCTGAATTTGACCAAAAGTGTATAATCACTGACTATACCTTTTACATAAGCCACTGTTCCTCCTTGAATCCAAGCGGACACACTTTCTGTGCCAATGCTCTGTTGTAGCCCTGGAGGACTGCTTATACTGTAGGAATGCTGCAGCATGGCAAAGACAAAGAACACTGCAGTGCATGTACCAAGACACTTGGTATGCACTGGTGTCTGTGTGTGTGTGCGTGTGTGTGTGTGTGTGTGTGAAGCACCTCCATTTTGCTAATTATCAAGACTGATTGCAAAGTGTCTGGAGGCATGCAGAGTCTTCAGCGTCATCATGAGACACATCTCACTGCTACGCATGGAAATGTGCAGATAATGCATGTAAACTTCACTGTTAAACCAGAATTTCAACAGAGGCCATCAACACATAGCACACACTAGCTGAAGCCTGTCAATAACCGTAGGACAGTATACATCCGGCAATGGTTCTCAAATTGTTTGCCCAGTGAACCCCACAGCAAAGTGGTTTATTGTGTGCAACAAACGCTGTAAGAAAAGGTTTGCCCATTTTATTAAAAAACTTTAAGGCTCTTCTTTTAACGTATAAGGCCTTGTATGGACTTGCACCAATTGTTGTCACAACTCCATCTGGGGAGCCGTATATTGAAACTGTTTGTAAAGGGCAGGTACTTCCAAAAAAATACTTTTTACAGTTGATTGGATGAACCATCTGGATGTTTTCGCTGACAGCAAACCTAAACCACGCCCATATAGCTATCAATACAATGCTGATTCACTGCAAAAACGAACATCTAACTTAGTGAGATAATCTTGTTTTTAGATTTTAAAATCTACTTGGACTTGTTTCTAA